>JAJSOF020000011.1:133371513-133384013 GCA_025594305.2 Periplaneta americana | reverse complement strand
ATTAAGCGCGGTTTAGATAATTCACCTACGGTTACTCTATAGTCAATTGTACATGTATTTCTATGCACATTTATGTTTTAATTAACTCAAAAATTTAGTGAGCATAGCTGTGAGAATTACACACAAAATCCACACAACCAATTATTCCACACAACATATCACAAAGGAATACAAATTCCACACATTTTATGGAATTCCACACTGTTTTGGAACACTGTATTGGACTGGCTGGACTAAAATGTTTATGTAACAGTCCAACATTTAAGAATCATTGTCGTCTTCTGTTTAGTGGTTACAATGCCCGATAGGGGGCATAGAATTCATTCAAGGTCTCCGTTTCTATTTTTGCCGGCGTTTAAATATTGTATTTGTTGGAGGGAAAATGATAGTTCGATATGCTGCTATTGTTGGGAAAACAGTTGCGGTAAGAATAAAGTTGGAGGAAAATTTTTAATTCGTAATGATTTTACTGTAACTATCACTTATCAAAAGGAAGAGTTAAGACATGAAAAAAAGTTTAAGAGAAACTGTCAATTCGTAATTACTTTATCTACATTACGTGTCAAAACAAGCAGTTGAGCAAGATAAAAGTTGCACAGGAATTACCACTTCGTAATGATTTTACTGTTTCTGTCACAAACAGTTGGGGAAAAAAATAAGTTGTAGAGAAATTTTCAATTCTTAATAATTTTACTATATCTATAACCTGCCAAAACAGTTTGAGAAAAAAAGATTCTGAGAAATGTTCAGTTCATAATGACTTTACTCCATCTATCATCTGTGAAAATAAACAGTTTGGGGTACGAAAAATTTACGAGAAATTTTCAACTCGTAATGATTTTACTTATCTATCACCTGTCAAAATATAGCTATAAATTTATTTCCCAAACATTCTGTATAATGTAGGTCTTTCTATATAGCTTGCAATCTTACATTGTTTCATGTAGGCATTTAAATATTTTAAATTTCTCCCTCATTTTAATATTTGCTTTCTTTGTCAGACATTTTCCATGCTGCAACAAGTATAAGAAATTTAATTTCTTTTGTTTGTGCTGTGTACTGAATCAAAACAGTGGGTTAATATTTCTCATTCAATTTATATTTACTGCTAAGAAATTATTACTGTTTCTCATTTAATCCAGATTTATAAATAATTTCACTATGTGTATGACCTAAGGGTTTTCGTATACATATCGGAGTTTCACTCTAAGCTTCATTTTATTTCCTTTCTCAACTGAGGTAGTAGTTCCATCACAGATGAGACTACGTCAGAATTTCAAATAGGAAATAACAATGACAACGTAAAAACATATTATGTTACCAGGTCCAATGTTTTGAGAATCACAGACTCCTTAAAGATTATTCTTTATTTTGACGAAGCGTCTAAAACGTTTTCCATAATATAGGCCGGTAAACATGTTCTATTCATTTGTATAATATAATGGAATGAACATCCCTAATAAATACTGTAGATAGCGATATAAATTTCAGTTATAGCTCTTGAATATAATCTGAAAACACATAGCCCTACAGTGTGCATAAAGTTATTTAATCTTATATATTTTTATGTATTTGTTTATTTATTTATTTGTTTATTTATTTATTTATTTATTTAATACTTTACACTTGTGCTACATTAGGCATTGCAGCCCGAAAGAGCAGAAGCTTGTGCTCGGGCGTAGTTCAGATCAGTTATACAAAATATATCACAAAATGAAAGAGAGTTCATTGAGCACAATAATATTAATAAATGGTAAAATAATACAGCATATAATAATAGGGTCTATATGCAAATAGAGTAGTACATTATGCAACGAGCCTATAATGGTAGGCAAGTTTCATACGACTTTTATGCTCGACCATATTTATAACTTGAAATTATTCATAAGTATTCATGTTATGGTTATGTGAGGAGCGGAACTGACCTGAATTGTGAGATGTGCGCAGACGCGAAAGTATTGATTTTTTCCGAGGCACGAATGTTATTGACCTTGATATAATCTAGAGAATAACATGAACATTAGGCTTGATATAACCTGGAAATTGATTTAGTATTGAAAAACGAGATGACAAATTGAATTTATTTGAATATTATTTACAATTAACACTAATTATTATAGTAACAGAACATAACCTTCTGCGACAGTATTGGATTTCCAGCCTCCGTGTCTTTTCGCTAATTGTCTTTCGATTGCATATCCGAGAATAATCGATACTTGCGGTTTTATAATGGTACAATCAGTACAAAGGTGATTTCTCATTAGCTGAACAACTGAATTATAATGAATAGGTGTACTTTAATGAGGTCCATTAAAGGGCTGCTACCAGGTGTATAATTACTACATTTCAGCATGGTCGAGCATAAAATAGAAAAGTACATAAATATTAGAGTATCAATTTTTAACTCAATTAGCTTAAACAATTAAATAATTAATCTCATTTGTTTCTTAAATCTGTGTGTGTTAAGTGTACTTAGCTCAGGGTAAGCTCTAATTAATTCATTATATATTTTGGGTCCAAAACTTCTGACGTCTTTGTTGTTGAAAAGTAAACCAGTTTTCAGATTTCTATAAGAATATTTAAGGGATGGTTGAGTCCACCGGTGCAGAATAACGGTTATCATGTCTGACCATGAAATGAGAGGGGCCCGTGTTGAAATCTTGATTTGGGGCAAGCTACCTGGCTGGGTTTTACGAGGTTTTCTCTCAACCAATTGAAGCAAAATATGATGACGCAAAATTTCTGCACGGAAATATCATATGTACTTAGGTACATCGTAATATATGATATGCGAAAAGTAATCACTTAGTGATAAGACGGCGCTTATTCCGTCGGATCCCGGCCACTTAGTCACTCGTAACGAGTGCACCTCTGTACACGTGTGGACATTGTGCCACTGTCATGCATCTATGACGCAGTGCATGACGGTAGGCCATTAGAGGGAACCCAAGAGGTGGAACTTAAACTGAGAGGATTCAATCCGACATCGGGTTGGAATTCGGTGTGGCTTAGTGGATAGAGCAGTAGTGTCAGAGTTGTAAGCTCCGAAACCGGTTGTGGTGCTAGAGACGTCCAGTCGGAGCGTGAACTTGCTTATGTCTGTGAAAGCACCGGAGCACGCAACGAGTTATAGTGGAGCGCTCCGCTCCGTTTAGGCTGTGTCTGACAACGCTGGGATAGAGCCAGCATCGTGAGCTGGGGAGCTACGATAGGTAGCGAAATCCGGTTGCGAATACCAGCTATAACAGCTGGGGGGATCATCGTGCTAACCACACGATACCTCCATTCTGGTTGGATGATCGTCCACCTCTGCTTCGGCATGTGGGCGTGAAGTTAGCAGCCGGCTGGTCGGTCTAGGCTCTTCACGGACCGTAGCGCCACGGATTATTATTATTATTATTATTATTATTATTATTATTATTATTATTGCATAGAGCGTCAGCACGTAGAGCTGAAAACCCGGGTTCAAATCCCGGTGCCGGAGAGAATTTTTCTCCTTTCCACTCATCTTTCATCATATCAGAGAATATGGCGAAGCGAAGTTTAATAAATACATTGTTTGAAAACATACCTTGATTCCATGGATCCCTTTCAAATCACTTGCGAACCTTAGGAGGTCTTCCGACCACAGGTTGGAAACCGCTCCCCTACACCTACATACAAGATACGATCTGAACAAACCGGAAGTACATTTTATGCGAGGCGATGGAAAAAGTGCAAGCGGGACTGTTTTCTATGTTGCTAATTAACTGTCATTGTTACCTATTATTATGTTTTATTTGCTGATAAAAATAGAAACTTTTAGTATTCATACGTCCTGAAATGAATTACATTCAGTTTTAGGACCCGGTAATTCATGCCCGGGGGGTTATAACTATACACATTAGCTAATACGAAAATATGTAAATATATGCAACATAAAATTTGGTTTGATAAGCTTATATGTTGATGATTCGTGAACTAATTAATTACAGCCAATGAAAAAATATATGAAAATGCATGAACTTCCTGTATCTACTCATAAGTATTCGTACTATTACAAGAAACGTAACTTTATTTCTTTTCATTAATTGGAGGGTTCAGAGCCATAGCGGGCCAAGCGCCATTTATTAAAACGGAGAAAGTAAGGGTTAAAGTTAAGTAAATATCATAATTTAATGAAGATTGACATATCATTTAATTTTACTGTGCATAGTTTATCTTACTTTCTATATGTTTCGTTAAATTATAGCAAGCACTTAATTTTAACTCTTGTTTTCTCCGTTTTTAATAAATGGCGCTTGGCCCACTATGGCTCTGATCCCTTCAACTATCAGTTCATATTTATTGGTACATGAAGCAAAGCAGGTACATAAAGAGAAATGCGCTATTTACCTTCCATGATCTCAGTCATAAATATAATATTCAAGATTGGAATGTCATTGGACTTACGTTTGGTGCGCGAGGAATAATTCCCAAATTTACATTGGAGATACTCAGAAAATTAAAGGTTCCTGATAACACTCTTCAGACAATTGCATAAACTTTTAAAAATATTCACTGAACATCATCAATCACCATCTCTATTCATCTTTACAGTATTCAATGTATATTATTTATTTTCAATAAATTTTTATTGTTTTGATAGTTACCACATCTTGTCGCAGAATATTATTTTTTAATATTTCATTATGTATTTTTTTAACATTAAATTACATTTTCTTTTTTGTTCATTTGAATTGATTAGGATGCCGATATTTTAAATCCAATATTTGGACGGCTATAATTTCGATGATATTCTCTCTTTGCACTTTTTAAGGACATATTTGCATGCATATTCAGCAGTATTTTAGGGCATGAACTTCCGGGTCCTATTTATTATGAATAAAGTAGATTTATATTTTATGAAGAGTGATTCATGATTAGCGTGTATGATTTGAGCAGGTGACCATCAAAACAGGATTTAAGCTAAAAAATAATTGTCGCAAAAATGCACAAATGAAAAATTATATCTGTAAAAATTGCGAAAAGCTTGTTCAATATTCTAAATGATTGCACAGAAAGACAAAATTAAGAAGGTTTGCAAGAAACAAAAAATTATGTAATTTTTTTCTTGGTGTTTTATTACTTTCAATCCATTTTACCACACTCTAGATATACTGTACTTATGTAAGTAAATCATTATACGTAGGTATGTTTAGAATCAATTACTGCTGAATTTACATCAGATAAAAATACATTATTTTATGGGCACACTAAACCTTGAAATTTTTTACGAGTAGGTCCTTCAAGGTTTATTGTTAGCAGAGTGCTTACTGAAAGACGGTTTATAATTACAGTATTTACAAGATTCATGCAACTAAATCCTCGCTCACAATTTACAGTATGCGATGGAATTGCATAAATCAATTGGAAGAAATTGTTAACTTTACTTATTAACTTATATGAATCGCACCAACACTTTGAAATTCATTCCTGAACATCTATTGCTCAATACCTTTTTGAACATTGCCCATAGAATTCGCATTTCATTTAAATTCAGATTGGTTCAAACACATCTCTGATTTCATTTCCTCCATTACCATCTTCGTTTCTGAAGTCCAATTTGGTTGTGGCATTTTTGCACATTTACATTCAAAGTTTGTGTGAACTCTACTAGGATGTACGTAGACGAATGACTTTGTGTCAAGTGCCCGGGCATTAAACAGACAAGACAAGACAAGACTAGACAAGACATGACAAGACAAATAAATAAATAAATAAATAAATAAATATGTAAGTAAATAAGTAAGTGAGTAAATAAATAAATGAACAAACAAAAAAAACAAACAAGCAAATAAATAAATAAATAAATAAATATGTAAATAAATAAATAAATAAATAAATATGTAAGTAAGTAAGTAAGTAAATAAATAAATATGTAAGTAAATAAGTAAGTAAGTAAATAAATAAATAAATAAATATGTAAGTAAATAAGTAAGTAAATAAATAAATAAATAAATATGTAAGTAAATAAGTAAGTAAGTAAATAAATAAATAAATAAATATGTAAGTAAATAAGTAAGTAAGTAAATAAATAAATGAACAAACAAAAAAACAAACAAGCAAATAAATAAATAAATAAATAAATAAATAAATATGTAAGTAAATAAGTAAGTAAGTAAATAAATAAATAAATATGTAAGTAAATAAGTAAGTAAATAAATAAATAAATAAATATGTAAGTAAATAAGTAAGTAAATAAATAAATAAATGAACAAACAAAAAAAAAAACAAACAAGCAAATAAATGAATAAATAAATAAATAAATAAATAAATAAATAAATAAATAAATAAATAAATAAATATGTAAGTAAATAAGTAAGTAAGTAAATAAATAAATAAATAAATAAATATGTAAGTAAATAAGTAAGTAAGTAAATAAATAAATAAATAAATATGTAAGTAAATAAGTCAGTAAGTAAATAAATAAATAAATGAACAAACAAAACAAACAAACAAACAAATAAATAAATAAATAAATAAATAAATAAATATGTAAATAAGTAAGTAAATAAATAAATAAATAAATAAATAAATAAATATGTAAGTAAATAAGTAAATAAATAAATAAATATGTAAGTAAATAAGTAAGTAAATAAATAAATAAATAAGTAAATAAATAATATAAATATGTAAGTAAATAAGTAAGTAAATAAATAAATAAATAAATAAATAAATAAATAAATATGTAAGTAAATAAGCAAGTAAGTAAATAAATAAATAAATAAATAAATATGTAAGTAAATAAGTAAGTAAATAAATAAATAAATAAATATGTAAGTAAATAAATAAATGAACAAAGAAAAAAGCAAACAAACAAATAAATAAATAAATAAATAAATAAATAAATATGTAAGTAAATAAGTAAGTAAATAAATAAATGAACAAACAAAAAAAGCAAACAAACAAGCAAATAAATAAATAAATAAATAAATAAATAAATACCTTGTAATTTCGTTGCATTTTTTGAAGTCGAGTAGCAAAATGCGACAAAAGCGACTGCGGCTTAAACCTTGCCTCAGAATACTGTAGTATGAAAAGTTCCTACATACATAGGTCAATTTTTCAACGGGTGCTTTGGTTTTAACGTTCAATAGCGTTTATCTACGCGCCTGCACTAGACACAAAATGTTAAGTAACGCTGAACAGTGTGCAATTTTTCCAATCTAGGTGGACAAAAATAAAATTTCGACTTTAGTTAGGCGTAGGTGAATATATTTCTGTTCTTTAACATTTGGAGAATATTGTAAGGGACAGCTTTTACTGTTTTATCAGCAGCAAGGTATTTTTAGAAGGATATGAACAATAAGTTCTTTTTAACACTTCTCGCTCCTGTTCAGTCGTAGACAGAGAGGCTTACTGTATGGTTGAAAAAGAACCAATTGTTAGCGATTTATTGTGTTGTGAGACATTAAATCTGTTCAGATAGGTTAGTTATTACTGAAGTAACTTCAATTTCAAGTTTGTAAAGTATTTTTGAAGGGTTCAGAACCATAATGGGCCAAGCGCCATTTGCTACAACCGTAGAAAACAAGGGTTAAAATGAAGTTATTACCACAATTCAATGGAAACATATAGAAAGTAATACAGTATAAAGTATACACATTAAAATTAAATGATATGTCAATCTTCATTAAACTATGGTATTCACTTAACTTTAACCCTTACTTTCTCGTTTTTAATAAATGGCGCTTGGCCCACTATGGCTCTGAACGCTTTTTTTCTTCTTACAGTACAGTTTAAATATTACAAAAGAAAAAGTACTTTTTTAATGTTCTCCAAATATGTGAGTTTTAGTACAGATGGTCACGTCAGGTTACAACAATTCTTTTGCTATTTAATACAGTATCATTTAGAGTGTAGAATTCTTGTTTTAAAGTTTGCGCTTTCTTTCGCATTTATCAGTAATTAATTTTTTTTTCAGTGGTGGTACATTTAGTAACGCGGCGGATACTGTTTCATGATTGGCTTAACTGCAGAAAATAACAATGGAATAAGGACGTTTTTAATCAGTATGTGAATGTTTTAGGTTTACAGAATTATTCATATGACATCGAACATCGGGTTAAAAATACATTGCACACATTTTTATCTAACCTTAACAAACGGACTGTGAATTAGAACGCAAATCTATAGTCCGGATCAGCTTACTTCAAACCCTAAGCGTGAAACCTAACCATTTTCCCCCCATTACTACATATGCTAATGGATTGTGGTGATTTTCTAGTTTGCAGGTTGAATTTTCTTTTGCCAACTTCGTTTCGAATTTCGATACTAACAAATACTACCGTACAGACAGTTGTGATTTTGTAACTGGTATGTTCGGAGCTGAGACAGATGTAGACAATATTTCTCAGTACTGGAGTTCCGTGAAATTAAAATTGTACTAGATTTCTGAGCCAGTTACTGGAAGCTAGTGACATTTGAACATCCTAATAATTAATTAATATCAGTATTAATATTAATACATATTAGTTATTTTATGTGTTGTGTTATGGTTATAATTCAAGATTATAGTCAGGTAAGTTTTCGAAGTTAGTACTAATAATTTCATGTGGTCAATCAAAATACATTTTTAGGTTAGGTCTCGTGAGCCAATTGTTTAGTCAAACCAATGAATTTCGTATTTGCCGGACAAAATACTTGACATGTTGATCCCTTTCCCGTATAGGTTGCCTATGAAAATATGTTACAAAGTATTGAATTATTTATTCCAACATAAAGTACAGTAAGTACATAAGTCATTTAGTACGTAGGATTGTGTGATATCTGGTAACAGTTGGCAACACTGACAAGACGGCAATATTTGTTGTTTAGGAACTATTCATATGTGTCCCTCACTATAGTAGCTGGATAAAATTAATAACTTTTCTGCATTCTAACGGATTAGCATGAACTTTTGTACAGGCCTTACAGGTGGCCTCAACCTTCGTAATAACAGAAGAAGAAGAAGAAGAAGAGGAGGAGGAAGAAGGGAAATTCAAGAATACATTTGCTACAACTAGTCACGGGAAAAGCGTCACCTTTTGTTGCGAAAATAAAAAATAGGCCTACTCGTTATTTCAGTATAAATTGTCACACCTATAATACGTTAAATCATTCCAGAATTAACTGGCAATCACTGAGTAACTATGGAAACAGATTAGGAAAAATCTCAGTATACAGGCAGATATATGAATAAAAAATGGCTGTTATATATTAAATCAGTGCAAAAAAAAAAAAGGCGTCTTTCCGTGAAAATTTTGAAATCTATTCTCTTTCGCAGTATAGCAGTACTTTTTCTTAATACTTAAGTTACTACCTATAGTGACAAAGTAAAGGCCCATTCACAATGAAAATTAAACATAACGTAAACATTAACATAAGCACATAAACATATGCCACAAACTTAAGTAGCCAAGGCCCATTCACAATGAAAATTAAACATAACGTAAACATTAACATAAGCACATAAACATATGCCACAAACTTAAGTAGCCAAGGCCCATTCACAATGAAAATTAAACATAACGTAAACATAAGTGCGTGGAAACAAACATACCGAATCAACAAAACTATAGAATCTATTACATAAAAAATGGAGAATTGCACAATGACTGACGATGTAGCTATTCAATTTATGTTTCTAATAACTACAATGGCATCAGTATATGGCTTTCAATACTTGAAATCAAAGAAACGGAGATGTAAAAAACGATGGTGGATTCATCCATTGAATCAGAGAAGAATACTTTTATAACCACATTCACATACTAATATATTTTGAAACACCAATACTTTGAACTATAAAATAATGTTAGCTATAAAATGATTTAACTAATACCTACCTTCAGAATTTATTTCCTGTGCTATTTTTTCCATACATTCTCTTTTAATGTAATATCTTTGTATGTTTTAAGTTTCTTGTCGTATAGACAGGGGTTTTCTTGGTATAAAATAATCAACTTTTCGTCATATGATTCCATGTTGCGCGCCTAGCTATCATCACGGCCAATAGATCAAAATATTGCCTGTAGGCAAAGCCCATGAGATGTTAAACAAAAAGTGAAAACACGCTTTCCGCTTGTGTACTGTTTCCAAATCGCATAAACATAAGCATGAAATGATGAAAGAGTGATGGAACGGAGAAAAATTCTCTCCGGCGCCGGGATTTGAACCCGGGTTTTCAGCTCTACGTGCTGATGCTTTATCCACTAAGCCACGCCGGATACAACCCCGACGCCGGTCAGAATCGTCTCAGATTAAGCTCCATCTCTTGGGTTCCCTCTAGTGGCCGCCCTCTCCACTACGTCATAGATGTCTATGAACGCAGGACCGAAGTCCATACATGTGTTGAGGTGCACTCGGATGAATGACTGGTTGGCCGGGATCCGACGGTATGGGCACCGTCTTAAATCACAAAGTGATTTATTACGCATATCATATATATTTTGATGTACCGAAATACATATGATATTTCCATGCAGATATTCTGCGTCATCATATGATGAAAGAGTGATGGAACGGAGAAAAATTCTCTCCGGCGCCGGGATTTGAACCCGGGTTTTCAGCTCTACGTGCTGATGCTTTATCCACTAAGCCACGCCGGATACAACCCCGACGCCGGTCAGAATCGTCTCAGATTAAGCTCCATCTCTTGGGTTCCCTCTAGTGGCCGCCCTCTCCACTACGTCATAGATGTCTATGAACGCAGGACCGAAGTCCATACATGTGTTGAGGTGCACTCGGATGAGTGACTGGTTGGCCGGGATCCGACGGTATGGGCGCCGTCTTAAATCACAAAGTGATTTATTACGCATATCATATATATTTTCATGTACCGAAGTACATATGATATTTCCATGCAGATATTCTGCGTCATCATATGATGAAAGAGTGATGGAACGGAACCGTCGGATCCCGGCCAACCAGTCACTCATATAGAGTGCACCTCAACACATGTATGGACTTCGGTCCTGCGTTCATAGACATCTATGACGTAGTGGAGAGGGCGGCCACTAGAGGGAACCCAAGAGATGGAGCTTAATCTGAGACGATTCTGACCGGCGTTGGGGTTGTATCCGGCGTGGCTTAGTGGATAAAGCATCAGCACGTAGAGCTGAAAACCCGGGTTCAAATCCCGGCGCCGGGATGACGCAGAATATCTGCATGGAAATATCATATGTACTTCGGTACATCAAAATATATAAGCATGAAAGTTTGGAGTTTGCAAACTTTCATGTTAACGTCTTATGATTAAGATTAAGTTTATGCTTATGTAATTCATTGTGAATGCTTTCATTAAATAACATGGACACAAGGTTTTATGCTTACGTTATGTTTATGTTTAATTTTCATTGTGAATGGGCCTTAAAGCTCTAGGGAGGCGACTGCTCCTCTGATATTGGCGTCCCTGGCGAACCTTTCCGCCTGAGCCCGTGCTCAGAGGCTCACTTCCTCCATTACTCAATATGCCGAGGCGCTCGCCGGCAAACTCGAAGGCTAATTAACTCGCGTAATAAGGTCGTGTGCCCATTAACTTCTGCTGGGCACATCTTTGTAAGAACACTTTGTAAATATGTACACTGCGACGACTTTCAAGACAAGTGCCTGTCACCGAGCACCTTTCTAGCGCACAGACTTCGCTGCGTTGTATTTCGGGGAGCTGCCCATGCATTTGTTTTCTCTCCAATAGTCATTCTCATCAACATTTATTTATGTACGTATTTATTAATAATTATTTAAGGATGGTGGAGCCTTTGAAGGTGTAAAGAACCGAATAAAAAATGCAAATACTGCATTTGTCCAGTAGTAGCCAATACGGGAATCTTATATTAGCCTATATCTAGATCTACAAAAATTAAAATCTTTAACCATAATATGAAATCAGTCCTATTATATGGCTGTGAGACATGGAAAACAAGTAAAATTATACAAAATAAACTGCAAACATTTGTTAATAGATGTTTACGAAGAATTAAAAAAATTAGATATAATCAAAAACTCAGAACTATGGAAGATAACTTTTTTTTTCAGTAGGTTATTTTACGACGCTTTATCAACATCTTTGGTTATTTAGCGTCTGAATGAGATGAAGGTGATAATGCCGGTGAAATGAGTCCGGGGTCCAGCACCGAAAGTTACCCAGCATTTGCTCATATTGGGTTGAGGGAAAACCCCGGAAAAAACCTCAACCAGGTAACTTGCCCCGACCGGGAATCGAACCCGGGCCACCTGGTTTCGCGGCAGACGTGCTGACCGTTACTCCACAGGTGTGGACTGGAAGATAACAAATCAGAAAGAAATCACAATAGAAATCAATAGACGAAAGTGGAATTGGATAGGGCACACAATCAGGAAAAAAGATGGAGTAGTAGAAAGAATGGCTTTGGATTGGAACCTCCAGGGTAGTAGAACAAGAGGAAGGCCAAAAAATAGATGGAAGAGAACAGCTTTCGAGGAAATTGCTAGGGAGGGGAAAACATGGAGCGAAGTGAAGA
>JAJSOF020000011.1:133111513-133369013 GCA_025594305.2 Periplaneta americana | reverse complement strand
ATTGAAATAAAAATAAATAAAAATTAAATATAATATATGCTTGCTGGCACAATTAAACGTACCTCTCTTCTGGGATTCGATTCGAGTAAAAACAACTTGGAAATATAGTGTTATATCTGATACAGCCACACGTAATATTATTATACCAAAAGGTTCTTGTACAGTAGTGGCAAAAAAACCGGACCGACCCTCATAGCTGATTTCAAAGCCTTGTTCTCTCAGAGCACGATAGACTGCTAACTAAGACTTTTGTTACCATATCAGATATATTCTGTAGGACCAAAAAATAATAATCTTTACGTAAGACTTTCGTGGTTCGAATCCTGCCTGGGAAGGAAACTTTTTTTTGTTCCTTATTCAAATTTATTCCCAATACTTTTCGATTGCAGCAATATTTTACTACTTAATTAACTTATTATTCCCAGAACATGAATTTTACCAGCAATCGAAAAGTATTGGGAATAAATTTGAATAAGGAACAAAAGAAAGTTTCGTTCCCAGGCAGGATTCGAACCACGAAAGTCTTAGGGTGCTATTCATGGACATTTCGCTAGCCCGGGCTACGAGCGTGCTAAACAGGATTCATATCGTATCGTATCGTATCGTATCGTATCGTACCGTACCGTACCATATATCATATCATATCATATCATATCATATCATATCATATCATATCATATCATATCATATCATATCATATCATATCATATCATATCATATCATATATCATATCAAATCACATACCTATCATATCATATCATATCATATCATATCATATCATATCATATCATATCATATCATATCATATCATATATCATATCATATCATATCATATCATATATCATATATCATATCATATCATACATCATATCATATCAAATCACATACCTATCATATCATATCATATCATATCATATCATATCATATCATATCATATCATATCATATCATATCATATCATATCATATCATATCATATCATATCATATCATATCATATCATATCATATCATATCATATATCATATATCATATCATATCGCTGACATTGGTTTATGAATACTGATCATCCACTGAAAGCCCGCGCTAAGAATGTCTATGAATACGGCCCTAAGTTACCAATCTATCGTGCTCTGGAGTGAACAAGGCTCTGAAATCAACTACAAGGTTCGGTCAGGTTTTTTTGCCACTACTGTAAAAAGTACGTATCCGGTATTTCAATTTCACAGTGTTCATCACACTTACAGGTTGAAGCATACAAACGAAGGGACTTATACAGTAATTTAATAACAACACTAGTCGACAAATTGAAACTTTTTTCGTTTATCTGGTGTGTAAATGGGTGAATTTACCTAATTTTGAGGTGCGGAATTCAGTGGAAAAATCAGTTTCTTTCTATCACGTCACATTTCCTAGATACACAGCACTAACACAAAGACAGTAATATAATATTGCATTTGTGCATGAGAACTCGCCCGTCACCGCGCTAGCAGAGGACCGCCAGACGGCAGCACTTTTTTCCGTGCAGCTTCGCTTTAACAGCTCTGTATGTATAACACTTAGAACCCCACTAAAGTTTTCTTAACAATATAAAAAAACTTTTATTAACCAATAAAATTACGTTTCGGCACGCACTAGATTACAGAGCTGACGTCACTATCATGAAGTGCCAGTAGACTTTTGGCACAACTAACTCTGCCATATAGTCTTTTGAAAACTTCTTCCACCGTATATTACATCCAAATACAGAGTTTAACCAACATAATTCTGATTTATTATGCACTATCCCTGAAAAAATGACATTAACAATGTAAATATATTTTTATGCTCGACCATGCCGAAATGTAGTAATTATACACCTGGTAGCAGACCTTTAATGCATGTCATTAAAGTACACCTACTCATTAAAGGTCAGGTCTTTCAGCCAATGACGACTCAGGTTACAACTGTTCAGCCAATGACAGGTCAGCTTTCTACCGTTATAAAACCGCAAGTATCGATTATTCTCGGATATGCAATCGAAAGAGAATTAGAGAAAAGTCACGGAGGCTGGAAATCCAATACTGTCGCAGAAGGTTATGTTCTGTTACTATAATAATTAGTGTTAATTGTAAATAATATTCAAATAAATTCAATTTGTCATCTCGTTTTTCAATGTCTAATTTTATTTCAATGTTATCTCTGTAGGTTCTTATGGCCTAGCAAGGTCAATGTGGACATCTGTTCCTCGGAAAAAATCAATACTTTCGCGTCTGCGCACATCTCACAACATACGGGACATTGCTCCAGGTCAGATACAATAAAATTAATAATATCAAGTTAGAAATATGGTCGAGCATAAAAAGTCGTATGAAACTCGCCTATAATGGTAATTAAGAAGCTCGTATGAAAATTATGAAACTCGCTTGCGCTCGTTTCATAAATATCCATACTAACTTCTTAATTACCTTCATTATAGGCTCGTAGCATAATGTACTATTAAAAATCCATATCAAATCTAAAATATCTCAAAATCCTTACGTGATACAGCAATTCCAAAGGTCGTTTCGGATTCTACAACCAAACATTGATATGAATTGATTTATCACACACCAGATGCAAAATGGTTGTTAATCAGTGTGATAATAATAATAATAATAATAGTAATAATAATAATAATAATAATAGTGAAAATAATAATAACAATAGTGAAATGCGTGGGTGAAGACAAGAAGCAAATTCTATCATTATGCAACGAAATATATGAGAAAGGCGAATGGCCTGAAGATTTTACGGAGACAGTGTTGATTCAAATACCGAAGAAAAATAATGCCAAGAAATGTTAGGAGTTCAGGACTATCAGTCTTATATCGCACTTGACGAAGATTTTCTTGCGAATACTGAATCGGCATTTATATTCTAAGATAAAATTGGAAGAAGAGCATTTTGACTTCAGGAAGGGAAAAGGTACGAGAGATGCAACTGGACTGCTACGGACAATCGGAGAAAGATACCTAGAGAAGAATAAAGAAGTGTATTTAGTATTTGTGGACCTAAAAAAGACTTTTGACAGAGTGGATTGGAATAAAATAATGGGGCGCCTAAAGAAAATTGGTCTGGATTGAAAAGAGAGAAAACTGTTCAGTAATCTTTATATGAAACAACGAGTCAAAGTCAGGATAGGAGAAGAAATATCAGAAGGAAGTGAAATTGGAAGAGGAGTACGTCAAGGATGTCCTTTATCACCTACCCTGTTCAACATCTACTTGGAGAATTGAGTAAAGAACTGTTTCCAGAACATGGGAGGAGTGATAGTAGGAGGAAGAAGAATAAAGTGCATAAGATTTGCTGATGATAAGGTATTGTTAGCAGAAGAGGAAATGATACTAAAAGATATGCTACTGGAGCTAAATGACAGCTGAGCAGTACGGGATGAATATAAATGCAAATAAAACGAAGAGCATGGTCATAGGAAGAAAAATACAGAAGATAAATTTGCGAATTCTAAATCAGAATATTGGGAGTGATATGTAATATAAATGCCGTTTTATATTGGTTTGAAAAGCCACGTACAACCTTGGAGCAAATGAAGCATTTAATATTTCTTTCATATTCAGAAACTACAAATTCTCCTCTTATTGCGAATGAAAGTTTTATTGTTCACAGTCGACACGGAATGACATGACTTCAGGACAGACATTACGAAGATACAAGCGCCATTGATACCATCGTTCCCCTGTCATGCAGAGGGTAGTGGAAGGGGTTGAGGGAGGAAGCATTACGTCTTACAGTGCTCGATGCTCACAACTCACGTTTGCATCAAAACTCACTAAATGGACATGCCTGTCTTAAACCTTGAATATTCCTAAACTACCCAACATAAGGCTTACAGAATTACATCAAATTATGTCTGCAAATTTGTCAATGTGCAGTTTAAACATTAATAAACATAATAAAGTCTTAATGACTTTTAAGCATACAATCTTAAGCCTGAGTTATACTATTAATAAGGCAGTAGAATATCGACGCTGTCAAATGATGGGCTATTCCATCTCAAATCGACCGAAATATATAAAGAAAATTGACATTGCAATTTTTAAATACAATGAAACTTTTTCTGTCCGTTGACAACTGTGACACAATTCTTTGTGCAAAGTTTGAGGCATCAGAACTTCATAGTGTTTAAATTAAAAATATTTTAATTTATCGTATTTTCATAAAATTAGCAACTTTAAACTGTTGTGGCTCCGAAACCCTTTTGCCCAATGATCAAAATCATGGTTTATTTTAATGCTGAGAAATTAAAGTTTATATTGACATGTAAACAGTTTTTCTTACTTTTATGGAAATGGAGAAATTTAGATTTTTCTTCATTAAGACACCTTTGCCCACGAAAAAATCTTTTTAAAATATATGGTTAGATTCCGCATTGAAAGTACAAATAAACACATATTTTTTACTGGTGCACCGTTGATAAGAAAATATTGAAAATATCAAATAAAGAAAATAAATAGTACGCGCGTGAACTAACCAGCTGACTGTGAAACGGGAGCTAGCCGAGGCAAGCAAGGCCAGGAGACATAAACACATGACGTGTCGTCTAGTAGCGCATGACTGTGCTATCTTTATCACAAGTTTTCATAAACACAGCTTATCTTCAGCTCTCGGCCAGTGCGTGCGGTACTGCGCCGTTCAAGTCTAGGCGTGTGAAAATAATTTATTTAATACCCCCGAAACTTATTGCCGCGCCACTAAGCAAACAATGCCGAATCCCTCTTAATAATGCAATGTTTTTTCTCAATGTTTTTTACATTTTTACAAATGGGCAAAAAGCCTAAAAGTAAGTAAAATCAGATTATCTGTCTCTCTGTGTACAATAAAAATAAGGCTTACATCTTATCATAACCTACCAAATGTCAGCTTCAAAATGAGCTCCCGTTTAATGTTCTGCAGCAAATGGTTCCAGAGTTCTGAGCGCTGAAAGAGGCTTGTTTTTATAAAATACGCTAAATTTGTCGCTCAATAATACGAAAACCGTTTGACTTTCGATAGTATATTTTTGAAAATGCATTGTCCTCAGCACCTTGTATAAATGGGAAAAAAATTAGAGTATTAAAAAAATGCGAGGTTTTTTACTGATCGATTTCATATGGAATAACCCGATAATCTTGAGAAAACGACTGCAACTACACGATTTCTATGGGTTTTTCGTTTTCCTGGTAGCTCTACCATACTCTGCAAATGTTTCTGAAGACTTTAGTGTGTTAAAACAGTTGAAATGCTAACAAAGTGGAGTGACGGGGGATCTAGAAAGTAAAAGAGAACAATTAAAATAGCTCAATTCCCTTTAATTCCCAATTTACGTGAGCGGAAAGAGCAAACAAGCTTCTGACTTAATGAAGTATCGAGAAGCGTAGGGTGGTGGTTGTCGAAAGAGGGTGATTGGAAAATTAGGGGGTAATGATCTAAGAAGCTTTGTTTGTTTTTCATAGAGTAAGGTGGATTGTGAGTAAATTACGTGTAAATAGCCAATTATTCAAACTCATCTTTTTTGGGAAAGCTCAAAAATGCCATGCTCTAAGAGGACGAAGTTATGGAATATATCAGCGAAGGAACGACTTCTCCTCGGTGAAAAATGACGTCATTAAATGATGCATACTTTTCATTACACATACAATATTATGAATTAATTTAAATATCCACAGTACTGAGCAAATGTTTGTGAAATCGTATTTGATCTCATTATTAAAAACAGCTTTCCTTTGCAGAATCACTTATTCGAATCTGTGCAATCTTCTATCCATTGTAAGCAATCAAATAAATTTGTAACAATATCTTATTGAATTTCGTACATAAAAATCGAAATATATTCAATTTATATTTGTATTTAGTTTTATATACTGTATTGTTCAAATTGTAAAATTTATTGTTAAACTCATATTTTTAATTTCGGAGAATAGTTTTTTATATACAGAGAATATATATTTTTTTCATTGTACGGAGTATACTATCTTATTTTACGATTATAAATATAATTATGTTTAATTTATTTAAGAAACACAAGCAAAATTTCAAATCGAAAAATGTTTTTTTTTTTATTATTAGACATAACATATGTTATTTATAAACGTTTTACTTAAAACAATTTCTAACATAACAACACAATAAATTTTTATATAAATCCCACAAGGGTAGCTGCCCTTCAGTAAGGGTTGCCAAAAGACACACCATACTAAACAAATAAAATAAAAATAAACATTTGCGTTATCACTATTTACGATTTTTATTTTCAAATGGAAGCTACCCTTGGGAAAGTACTTTTATTTAATAATCATTAGTAATCAAATAGAATATAAGGAAATTTAGGTGTACAGGTGATTACGTAAAATCTGAACAGAATATTTCATTAGGTTTATAGCAATAATTTTCAAAATATTTAAAGGAATTCCAAAAGACTTAAAAAATTCAACTGAGAATTTTGAAATTGTTCCCCTTGCTCCGAACAATAGGCCAAATACTTCAATCTGTCCTTGTATATGATAATAATCTCTAAAGTATTGAATTGTAGGGTCATAGACGGTCTTCTTTTCTTCATGTACTGCTACAGGTTGTTCAACTGCAGTTACTTTTTTCTCAAAAACAATTTATATTCACATAAATATAAAACCAAAAGATCAAACAACATTATGCTTAAAAGAATCTAAATGTACAACTGTAGCATATTAAGAACACAGTAGCAACTTCAGTCCAATGCTTTATACTGTAACAAGATAATAGCTAAATTCCCAAGCATACAATTTGCAAATGCTCCTTATTTAAAAAAATCAATTAAAAAACTACTGTTTAGAGAGAAAATTTAAAACGTAAAGGAACATAAAGGAAAATTAAACGATGATTACCTGAAATGACATGTGTACCATACTTTCCTGCGTCACGAGAAGTGAATTGTCTCTTTACATTGAAATGAGAAATACAGGGACATATTTAATTTTTACTAACATTTTTAATATTAACCTGGCTATATTTTTGGATTAAAGGTCTAGAACCGGAAACACCGCTTGCTCCCCCTTCCAAGACTGGAGTTCGATGACACTGCCGTAAAATACAAGTCACTTTACTAGGTATAGGAGGGAAGAAAAGTAGTTCATCCATTTATGTAAACTAGAAAATATCGCGATTTTGAGTTTGATAATTTTCATTAGGTTTTTGTTTAATCAAAATACAGTACTATATTAACACTTAGTGTTTTTACTCACGAATTGAGCTATCCATTCGGACGTATTAATTATGCAGAGTATAATGTACTGTTAGGTCTACAGCACATTAGCGTACAATATAGAGAATGAAGTTAAATTGAAAAATAATCATAATATGGATATTTAAACACATTTTTGAAAATGGTGGCCGTTCATTTCGATACAGGCTTCAGTTATTTTGTGCATATTATCGCACTGTAGACTATTGTACCTAATTCCAATTACCAGTTTCGTCCTTCGTACGAGTAACTCATGTTGAAATAATTCTATATCTACTCTATAAAAGAGTACCTTACGTATTGTAAATTTAATCTTCACTTCTGCCCGATCCGAAAAGATAAAATTACTCAGAAATGCTATCTACTGTCCGTTCAAGTGGTTTTGTCGCAGGGTCGTAGAAAAGGGGGGAAATCACGTGACAGTTAATTACTTAACGAGGCCCTTTTATTTAAGTTATTTTTAAACAGTCCTATAATGTTACGTAGACGTCCAATTCCTAACAGAAATTAATGTTTTCAGAAAAGAGCTAAGACAGCCCAGCTACTAGACTTTACAGACGGACGAACAGAAGCGGGTGGGGGAAACCGGGATGCGACGTAGGCAGACGGACGACAGTACCTGTGCGAAAATATGATTCAATATTGAAAGCTCTTTCGTCACTGGAAAACGCGAACATATTTCTGGAACGTACTATACTCACTAACTCAGTACTGCATACGCGGCCTCGGTTCTGTATGGAGAACGGTTGGAAGTTTACTAGTAGAGCGGATGGGAGTGAAATACATTCAAAAACTCAGGTATAATAAAAACTGAAGTAAAAATAAAATGATGTCCCTGTATAATTACTAATTTTTCCACAAATTAAACAAATAGTATTTCCCTCATGAAGTGCACAAAAGTATTCGTCTTCCCATTACTGATGGTAGTAATTTCCAGATGAAGAAGCCATTTTTACGATGAAGATTACAGAGGTAATATTTGGAGTTACCTGGAGTTACATTCCGCGAACGCCACAGACGTACCACAAGCACTGTTTACGTTTGAATCCTACCTTACCCTATCGAGAAGACTGGTGTGGGAGTGAATGAAAGTAGTGACGTCATCTCTCATTGAGAGACAGTCGCCCACCCATGATGATGATTATGATGCAATTATCTGGAATCAAGAAGACGCACTAAATAGCATAAAAGCTGCAATCTCTGAATTCTAGGACATGACTAACATACCTGAAATTTACAAAACAATCAAACCACTAGAAAAACTTCAATATCATATAGGCCGATATTTATTTAATTCCAACAACAGTATTTATGAAAAAAAAAAAAAAAAAACCTGAGACGAGTGTAAATTCTAAATGCGAACGTGTGTTTATAAAGTCCAAGGTTGTCACGTCTGTTTATAGATACAAAATTTATTCACGGAGCAAGAGGGACAAATGGTTTTTTAATGTAGTATGATTATATGCAGAAAACTTAACATTTAAATATGTGAAGTTGAATTGTTTGTTGCTGTCAGATCTCGAGGATTAATGTTCTTCCTGTCAGCGTGAAGAAAAGCAGGTAACGAAGTCATTTTTTATCCCGCATATTTATTGGTCAGTTTGGCTTCAACTGCGTTTTCATTAACAACTGGATGGCGAGAAAACGTCAGACCTAATAACTAAAATGCAAAGTAGATTTGTTATATTGTTCCGTGCACAAGTATAAATAAAATTATGGATAATTTTAATAGTCATAATGTGGCTTTTAGAAAAGGGCGATTGACGCGGAATTGTGTGGTACGCTGTCCCTTTATCTTGTTTAAATAGCTGCAGGCTTTCCTGTCATAGATTTTCTGTGGTTACCGTACTCTTCGAAATCGTTATTTATTATAGTGAAGTAAATGTCTATTATGGCAGCATAACAAGGTTCTTCCAAAGTTTCAGAACATATTGCTTCTTTCCACAGTCATGAAATTGCCAGTATCTTAAATATCCATAGACATTAAATGTCCAATATTAAAAATATCTAGAGTCATTAAATGGCCATTAATGATGATGGGCATTTTTGCAGTTGACATTTCGCAGTGGATTAATTGACTGATAATCATTTTTATATATTTTGACATTATCTCCAATAATATATATATATATATATATATATATATATATATTCTATTGTTGTATTATTTTATTTATTTAGTCAGTGAGTTAGTAATTGATTTCACAGCCAGCCAACTAGCCAGTTAGTCATTTAGCCACTTAGTACGCAAGCCAGGCAGCCAGTCATTCAGTCACTTAGCCAGCCAGCCAGCCAGCCAGCCACTTAGTCAGTTAGTAAGTTAGTTAGCCTAATTCTTTGTTATTTAGTTGGTTGTTGATTGATTGATTGGTTGGTATTGATTAGTTGGTGTTGGTTGATTGGTTGGTTTGTTTGTTTTGGTTGGTTCGTCTGTTGGTTTTTGTTGGTTGATGGGTTGGTTGGTTTTGGTTGGTTGGTTTGCTTTGGTTTGTTGGTCTATTGGTTTTTGTTGGTTGGTTGGTTAGCTTTGGTTTGTTGGTCTATTGGTTTTTGTTGGTTGGTTGGTTGGTCGGTTGGTTTTGGTTGGTTGGTCGGTTGGTTTTGGTTGGTTGGTCGGTTGGTATGCTTAGGTTTATTGGTCTGTTGTTTTTTGTTGGTTGATGGGTTGGTTGGTTGGTTTGCTTTGGTTTGTTGGTCTGTTGGTTCTTGTTGGTTATGGATTGTTTGATTGGTTGGTTGGTCGGTTAATTTTGGTTGGTTGGTTGGTTTTGGCTGGACGATCGGTTGGTTTTGGTTGGACGGTCGGTTGGTTTTGGTTGGTTGGTCGGCTGGTCGGTTGGTTTTGATTGGTTGGTCAGTTGGTTTTGGTTGGACGGTCGGTTGGTTTTGGTTGGTTGGTCGGCTGGTTTTAGTTGGTTGGTCGGTTGGTTTTGATTGGTTGGTCAGTTGGTTTTGATTGGACGGTCGGTTGGTTTTGGTTGGTTGGTCGGTTGATTTTAGTAGGTTGTCGGTTGGTTTTGATTGGTTGGTCGGTTGGTTTTGGTTGGTTGGTCGGTTGGTTTTGGTTGGTTGATCGGTTGGTTTGCTTAGGTTTATTGGTCTGTTGTTTTTTGTTGGTTGATGGGTTGGTTGGTTGGTTTGCTTTGGTTTGTTGGTCTGTTGGTTCTTGTTGGTTATGGATTGTTTGATTGGTTGGTTGGTCGGTTAATTTTGGTTGGTTGGTTGGTTTTGGCTGGACGATCGGTTGGTTTTGGTTGGACGGTCGGTTGGTTTTGGTTGGTTGGTCGGCTGGTTTTAGTTGGTTGGTCGGTTGGTTTTGATTGGTTGGTCAGTTGGTTTTGGTTGGACGGTCGGTTGGTTTTGGTTGGTTGGTCGGTTGATTTTAGTAGGTTGTCGGTTGGTTTTGATTGGTTGGTCGGTTGGTTTTGGTTGGACGGTCGATTGGTTTTGGTTGGTTGGTCGGTTGATTTTAGTTGGTTGTCGGTTGGTTTTGATTGGTTGGTCGGTTGGTTTTGGTTGGACGGTCGGTTGGTTTTGGTTGGTTGGTCGGTTGGTTTTGGTTGGTTGCTCGGTTGGTTTTGGTTGGTTGGTCGGTTGGTTTTAGTGGGTTGGTTGGTTGGTTTTAGTGGGTTGGTTGGATTTGGTTGGACGGTCGGTTGGTTTTGGTTGGTTGTCGGTTGATTTTAGTTGGTTGTCGGTTGGTTTTGATTGGTTGGTCGGTTGCTTGGTTTCGATTGGTTTTGATTGGTTGGTCGGTTGGTTTTTGTTGGTTGTTCGGTTGATTTTTTTTGGTTGGTCGGTTGGTTTTGGTTGGTTGGTCGGTTGGTGTTGGTTTGGGTTGGGTTGAGTTGGGATGAGTCAGCCAGCCGATTAACCAGTTAGTCAGTTAATTACTTAGTTATTCATTTGGTTTATTTATTTATTTGGTTTCCTGTTTATTAAATTCCACGTAGGAATCAGTTACTATAATAACTAATGAGAAACAGATGAAATATCGTATTATAATAAAATCCGCGAAAGTGGGTTTTAGACCTGGGCCTATGAACTCTTAATTTTTTACTATAAAGGAGAGCAATTTAACACGACAAAGAGTGAGCGTAATGACTTCCAACAGCTGCAATATCATCTAAAGAATGAAATATAGCCGTATAAAAGGATTTGATACAAGTGCTTCCAAATGCAAGCTAGCACAATGTGCCCACATCCATTCACCGAGTCAATAGGGCGCACGCAGAATATTATTCATACGCAGACTCCATGATGTGGAATGTAATTAATGAGAAATTGTAGCTTTTTCTAAGCGAAACTGTTGATAAGATTTCAGACATTATGGAGTGTTATTAAACGTTTTTAAAACGAATTACGGAGGCGCTTGTCCGTCAGTCCCAACTTGTGTGGGCCGTCAAACAAAATAGAGTCTTTGTTCGTTTCCAAGAAGTGTATGCACTTACGAAACATATCACCCCTCTGTTATCGACAACCTTGACTTCATCTTATCATGACAAGCGCCTCTGAAGTGCCTCACAGTTTTCTCCCTGGAGATGGAACTCTTTACGTAATATTTCTCTTCTTTTATTAACCGACATAGCAACATTTTAACAGTAGATGTATGTGACTGTCTTCAAGTTTGGAATGGAGAATAGAGACAATCAGCTGTTGTAATTCTATGACAAGAGATATACTGAGTAAAACAGTTAAAAAGAAAGAAGACAGTAAGTTATGTTAAGAGCAAGCGAAGTTAATATGAATACTAGTGGCTTGTGCAGCAAGTGCTGCAAACTAAGCTCATTAGAAGTTCAAATTAAAATTTTTCAAATTTATTTCCAATGAAGAATAACAGACATTTTGAAAGTTATTTGCTTCCATAATAGTGAAACATACTCCCTCTGAATGCTTTTTATGCCAAATACATTTCCTTGAACCCAGCCATCTTCAGTTCTTGAGTTTCAATGCGAAAACGCAAGTAACAATGTTAGGACGATCAGGGAATTTTTTTCATGTGGGAGTAATGCAGTAACTATTTCAGGTCATTGCGGATTATAGGTGAGAGTTAAGAAAATTTCAGTTTCGATTAAACCAAAGAAATATGAAATTAATTTTGATTTAGTTTTAAGACGCAGCTAAAATAGGAAGCATGACTCATTACTACCTAGGAAAATTAGAGAATCACACATATAAATATCTCTATCACACTGCCATTAAATATATGAAAAAACCCACATCACTTGACTAATAACTATAAAAATATTTCATTTTAATAACAATATTGTTACCTTACGTAAGTTTTATATTTCAGTAACAAATATATATATATATATATATATATATATATAGCTGTTACTCAGTAAATTATAGAAATAAAGATCTAATTTAAAATATTCTTCCTCTGCGTCTACTTATATAAAACCTCAAAAGGTTTCACTTTCATATCATCAATATAACATTAATATGTGTAATTAGTGACATTAACTATAATAATATTTCATTTTTAATGGTAGGGGAGAGTCGGGTAGTATCGGACATCGGATAATATCGGACAGTGAGTTTCTTTCATCTACCACACGATGATAGTACCTGATTGACATGGTTACGTTTCTGTTATGTCGCATAGAGAAACGTAACCATGTCATTCAGGTACTACCATATGGTGGTAGATGAAAGAAACCCATTGTCCGATACTACCCGATGTCCGATACTACCCGACTCTCCCCTAATAATCTCATCAAACATTCTTAAGTTTTGTAGTACTTAATATCCAATACACAGCTGTACTCGGAAAACTACAGACCAGAGAATCAGACCTGTAAATTATTTTTATACGCCATCTGAACTCTAAATATGTCAGCAATCCTGCAGATCATGGCCTTCGTGTAATATTGTTTATGGCAATGTGTGTTTTGTTTTATTCTGAAAAGCCATATTTCTCAAAATTGACGACAGATGGATTTTGGAAAATAGGAAAATGATGTATGAAAATTGACATTTCACTGTAAACTACTATTTTTCTGAAAAACGTTTGGTTCCAAGCTTCAAAATGAGGAATCATTTATTAAAATCCGTTCAGCCATTTTCCCGTAATTTCCATTACTAGTTCAAATTATATATATAAAATGTCAGTATAATTTAAGACTTCTTGCGATGTTCAAAATAGTGCAAATTCTTTTGCACTGTATCCAAACAGCCATAGTTTCGAGGCTATGAGTCGGCTTCATCAGTACGGGAGGCAATGCAAGGAAAGGGAAAACTCCTTGCTGAATCCGTTTCTTCCCTGATGATGCAAGCCACACCTACAGTAACTCCGAACTTTTGCTCTCCTGGACTATAGCTCTTGGCAAATTATGCAACATTTCGGAAGAGATTATAGACTCCATTATCAGGGAAATCAATGCAAGAAAATAGAAAATCATACGTTGGATCATTGACTTTTCCAAAGAGGGAAGCAAACGTACACTGTAACTGTGAAATATTGCATTCCTGGAGGCTGTTTTTTGGCACTGGATTCAACAAAATACCGGCTTCATCACCGGGGAATAAAAAGCAATAAAATGAAGACTATTTTTTGGATCGATAGATTGTTCCAAATTTTTGTATTCCTGAATAACAGTTCTTCTCAATGGATCCAACATTTCAGACCAAAGTAGCTGCTCTTTCAGGAGAGAAGGCAAAGCAAGAGATGGAAAACTATTTGATGGATCCATTGTCTTCACTTTTGTTTCATCCGATACTTAGCTCCGAAATGTTGCATTTTTGAATAATAGCTTTTCGCAATGGATCCAACATTTCGAAGCAAAGTAGAGTAGGCAATGTAAGAATATGTAAACTATTAAGATGGATCTATGCTTTCTCTAATGATTCATCCAATACGCAGCTCCGAATTTTGTATTCTTCTCTTCACTCGAGAATTAAATACGAACGCGTCAACACTAAAAACATTTCACAATTTACTGCTGATTGCTCTAGTAGTCTTGTGCCATATCCCCATTCATAGACAGAATGTGACACTTTTAATTGTATCCTGAAACTTCATAATAAACCGTAATAATATAATACTAAGGGAGAGACTAGTGAAGTACTTTGTTTCGAGTATGGCACTGTATGGGGCAGAAACATGGACATTACGACAAAGTCAAGAGAAGCGACTAGAAGCATTTGAAATGTGGATATGAAGAAAAATGGAGCGTGTGAAATGGACAGACAGAATAAGGAATGGAGCTGAGTTGGAAAGAGTGGTCGAAGAAAGAATGATGCTGAAACTGATCAGAAAGAGAAAAAGGAATTGGTTTGGTCACTGACTGAGAAGAAACCGCCTACTGAAGGATGCAATGGAAGGAATGGTGAACTGAAGAAGAGTTCGGGGCAGAAGAATATATCAGATGATAGACGACATCAAGAATATGGATCTTATACGGTGACGAAGAGGAAGGCAGAATATAGGAAAGATAGGAGAAAGCTGGATTTGCAGTGAAAGACCTGCCCTTGGGCAGAACACTATGAATGCTGAATGAATAAATACTATAGTAACGCTGTATTAATTAATTCATTCAATCATTCAACCCAACCAATGTTTCATTCTCCATTCATTGATATGTTTATTCGTTCGTTTATTCAATCATTCATTCAGTCATTGAACCACTAGTCCATTAGTTCATTCTTGCATTAATCAATCCGTTCATTCAACCATTCCTTCCCAATCCCTTCACAACATTATTTCGTTGTTATCTTCACACCTTCCGCGACAAACCAGCCATCTGTCAGAGAAATATCGAAACTGATTGATTGTGCTACCCTCTATCGAGAGAAAAAAGCATTACAGGCAACCGCTGAAAAGTGGAAACGTAAAACAAAATGGGAGCCAAATCTACAGCTGATTATTTTGAATACGATTGGAATAGGGATAGGGATGATGGTGAGCGTGGAGTTTTAATAGTGGAAAGAGAATTCTCAAGAGCAATGAGGTGACAGAAAATTTCAGAAGGGATTTCGTTTATTAAAATCTATCGTGTCATTTCTGCTGCAACAAATCGATCACTCAGAATAACCGACAAACAGTCCTATTTCTCCCATGAATCGGCTGTTTACATTACGATTCTATGCAACTGATATTTGCAGTATTTTAATAGGGACAACTCCAGTATCTCTTTTCCTATGTCGCAGGCTGAACGAAGAAAGGTTATGGACTGATACTTCTCTGGTATAATTGGGACCCTGGATTGTACATTCCTACCAATCTTCTTAATCCTTTTCCTTTCAGAATATTCCATAACATATTAAAGATTCTCCATAAAATATTTACATCTAGTAATGAAATCTATCAGTACTTCAGACCCCCATTAGGATAATAATCATTTTCGTTTTTAATTTTCCATTTTGTACGATTATGACCTAACATCACTGAAAAACAAAGAAATGCTACCAGTATACAGAGCAGCACCTAAAGGCAAACAAATGCAACGCGAAAATATAGGATACGTTCGTTTCGATATAGAACGGAGTAAGCGCAATCGTTTTTAGACGTTGACTATTATCTTTGCAGAGGTATGGAAGCTTTCCTTTCGTCATTTTGTAGAAACAGTGTACTATACTTGTTTTTTTGAAAAAATGGGACATGACAGTTAAGCGGCCGAGCTTGGAACTACAGTGCCATGTTGGCAATATGGATTACCATGCTGCCAGCTGATGGAAGCTAGCAATTGACGTTAAGATGGCTGACGTTGAAACATTCATTGACAATTGACCCGAAGGTAAGAAAACAATACAAAAATCGATAGGGAATCAAACGCGAAACGTACCAATGTTAACATTGTGTGCATAATAAATGTCGCCAAGAGAGCTATTAGGCACTCGCCACGTGGGAACGGTAAGTTTGGCAACTCACCGTTGTTACCATAGCAACTGACCTACCACGCTATGTGACATTCAGTTGTTTTTCGATCGCAACGCTCCTGTCATGTCCCATCTTTCAAAAAAACAAGTATAGCACAGATTTTACCATGGTTAAATGAGGTGTCAGCTAACGTCGTTTAAGTAACCGGTGGTTATGAATGGCGAAAGAAATTATATTTTAACCTTGGTTACTTTTTAACCGTGGTTTCGTAACCTATGGTTACTTTTTAATCGTGGTTTCGTAAATCATGGTTACTACATTTTTAACCGACGTTGATGCACGTGGCCATAAGTGTTCTCTAAATTGGACTTCCTATACGGTCTCAGTTCAGTCCGGACATGCAGAAAATACTAGAAGACGTGTAACTGAATGCAAGAGCGTGGTATGTAAATGTGTGCGACCCAGATTGTGTGGCTGCAGACACCTCAATAATTTACCTGGCTGCGAGCTGTGTTAATTTGAATTTCTACAGAAGTCACATGTTCGGCTCCACGTGCATCTGTCAGAGTTCCCTCACCCCTATTGTCAGTGGCGGAACAGCATAACTTTCCGATACTGTATCAACTATAGAGGTCATTACGGTACAAAGATAAAGCTGCCCGAAGCAAACTGCAGAAGAACAGTGCAGGCCTGTTTGTGGTGCACGAAGGTAATGATAGTGCATTCATTTACCAGTCAGGGTTGGACACTTAACTTCACACTCTGACAAACTTCATTATGACAAGAACGTCGAGAATAAACATCGTAACTCTATCAAATGTCAGTGGCATGCTAGTAACGGTTCTGCAGCTATCTGCAGCTCAGTATGATAGCAACGTTGAGCCACATACGGATAGATGACAGTTTTAATGCAAGACGTTTGAATTCGATTCCCCGAACATCTAACCAGAGGAAACTATTAGGGATGATTTCTTTCATATATTACTATTGCTATGATTATTAGTCTATTATTGTTGTTGTTGAGTCGACTGTACGAAGACAGATCTGAACCTCACAATGATATCGAGAAGGCACCATATTATTATTATTATTATTATTATTATTATTATATCTTCATACATTTGCAATGGTTTGACGTTTTCTTCCAGTGCAACAAGGTTTTATTTCTTTAATTTGGCGATGTTACAGGATGAGATTAAGATTATCAATTATTTGAAAAAAAAATTATTGAATGTAATAAATAAATAAATAAATAAATAAATAAATAAATAAATAAATAAATAAATAAATAAATAAATAAATAAATAAATAAATAAATAAATAAATAAATAAATTTTCAAATATATCTACCCATACTCATTCTTTTGCAGCTATTTTGTCCTAAATTATTTGTCTATATTTACATTTTCTCTATTTTACAATACTTACATTACTTATTATTATATTATTATTCTATCCTCTATTTATTTACGTACTTATCTTTGTCTTCGATTCACTCTTAAATTTCCTCTTCTATTGACTCTTACCATATATATATATATATATATATATATATATATATATATATACATATTTCTATAATACTCCTGCAGTTATAGTACCCCTGATGCTACTTCCAAGTCACAACCATGCATCACATGAAATATCTAATTAACTTATTTACACTTCCAATTTCTTTCTCTTCCACTTCTCATTTGTTCAAATGTTCTTTCATGTCTATCTTACTACTATCTTACACTATCTTCTTACACTTAACACTTCCTTCTCTATTCCTATTCTAACACTTTTGCCACTCCTGACTTTCTTGCACTAACTTTTTGGCACTCTTCTTCCCGCTAATTTCATTCTCCTTACTATTCCGTCCTCCATTTCGCCATTTAATAACCTCTCAAAAGCCCTATCTATTTATAAACCTTTCATTAAGTCCGTAATATCTCAGTAATTTAAGGCTGGTCCACAATGAACCGGGAACCAAAACGATAGCGCGAACAAGAGCGAAAATATTGTTGAAATAAATGTATTTAAATGTGAGCATTCACACTTAACTTTCACGTTCCCGTTCCCGGGATCCGAAAAGTTTCTCGTTAACTGTGCATACTCACATTATATACATTTATTTGAACAATATTTCTGTTCTTGTCCACGTAGTCGTTTCCGTTCCTGGTTTATTGTGGACCAGCCTTTACATGTTCTTACTTCTGAATGTCAAACTTAGGACCGTAATATAATAAAATGTAGGTCTATTAGCCCCAACAATTAATAAAACTTTGGTATATAACATATTACCCTCAGGAAAAGTCTAAAACAGAGAAGCAGAACTGGTAGAGAGAAGGATGGAAACATGGAGAAAGCATTGGTTCCCCTTCCACAGTCCACCGGTGTTGAATGACGTGTCCGTGACTCGTCCGCTACCATGTGGCACTAGACACTGATTACAACCCCCCCCCCCCTCTACCCTACCATGTCAATGACGCGTGGGGTTAAAGGAAGGGATGAGTGATGTATTCCGACTTGTGACGTCTGCCACAACTGTCGCCCAGTCTGTCTGGTCTAAAAATTGAATTTTGTCACGGACTTCGGGACTTTGGATCACTGTGCAGTGAATCGAAAACAGAGTATTTTCAGAAATTGTAAATTTTCTGAATTTATGTCCAAAAGGAAGAACGGAAAGTTGAAAGAACAAAAGTACTTACTTACTTACTGGCTTTTAAGGAACCCGGAGGTTCATTGCCGCCCTCATATAAGCCCGCCATTGGTCCCTATCCTGAGCAAGATTAATCCATTCTATATCATCATATCCCACCTCCCTCAAATCCATTTTAATATTATCTTCCCATCCACGTCCCGGCCTCCCTAAAGGTCTTTTTCCCCTCCGGCCTCCCAACTAACACTCTATGTGCATTTCTGGATTCGCCCATATGTGCTACATGCCCTGCCCATCTCAAACATCTGGATTTAATGTTCCTAATTATGTCAGGTGAAGAATACAATGCGTGCAGTTCTGTGTTGTGTAACTTTCTCCATTCTCCTGTAACTTCATCCCTCTTAGCCCCAAATATTTTCCTAAGCATCTTATTCTCAAACACCCTTAACCTATGTTCCTGTCTCAAAGTGAGAGTCCAAGTTTCACAACCATACAGAACAACCGGTAATATAACTGTTTTATAAATTCTGGAACAAAAGTAAGCGAGTATAAAATAGACATAATAGAAAATAAATAAAGAAAAAAAAAAGACAGAAAGGAAGGAAGAAAAAGAAGGCAGGAGAGAAAGACAATGAAAGAAAAGAACAAGTATGAAAAAGAATTGGACGCAAGGAGAAAGCTCAAAGTTCTGTACGAATAAAGTACAATGGAAGAAAGCTACGGGGAATTAATGAACCTCCTGTTCTCTGGATTGCAGCACGCTACTTCCACTAGCTAATTATCCATTCAATAAACTGCAGCGCGTGGAACTGCAGACAGAGAATTAGCTCGACTTCCACGCAGTCTCTTCAGAAAAACAGACACAGTCTCTCCTTCAGCTGTTGTACGTTTCCAAGGCGACAGCACAACGTTAGGCGAGTTCCGGAGAACTTAAAAAATACTATGTTTACAGTCGTGTCGGTAATGATCGGACTCTGAATATATTGTCCTGAGTTTCACCTTCTTATTACGTTTTTGTTATAATTCATTGGAGCTGTCCGAGATGCGGGGACGTTCTATCTATCTAAGCTATATCCTTCCTGTGTCTACGAGTCGAATATAATATATTTCAAATTGAATAACACTATAGGGCGTTCAAAAATTTTTATACAAGCTCGTGCTCTTATTTCGCTGTGATTTATGACCTTTCTATCGTTTCCGGATAGTCCTAAATTAGTCGAACCCGTCAGTTATTTGCTGTCTTATGTCATCTGGTGTAGAAAGTACAGTTTTGTAGATGACGTCCTTTGCTAATTGAATTCCTAATTTATTGTGTTCTTTCATTATGTCTAAAATCTCAAAATGTTATTTCAATATCTCGTTTCATTCGATATATTATTTATTTATTTAATCTGACAGGATTAAGGCCATACGGCCTTCTCTTCCATCTTACCAGATAGCACATATGAATACAAAAAATAAATACAAACACCGATGAAAATGATACCGGAGAACGCGAATTCGATTATGCGCACTGTTCAAAACATACAGAGGTGAGCCTGCCTGGAGAGAAATAAAAAATAGGTTGCAGCCGCCAAATTACTCTTCAAGGAACGACCACTCACATAAATTGAGGGAAAGAAGACAGAGGACGGACACTGGAAAGTTTTCTTTTCTCAATCGTACTATCAGGGACTGGAATACTTCATCTGCAGACTTACTAAAGGCTTCACCAATAACCAAAAATATATTTAAAAATAGGCTTAAGGACTTTACTAATAGACGGTAGTATATTATACAAACTATTTAAAGGGTGTAATTGATGTTTTGTTATTTGAAGTGTTCTATCAGTGAAGAAGTGTGTTGTGTCAGTGAAGTGTGTAGTGTCAGTGAAGTCTATTGTGTAAGTGAAGTGTGTTTGTGTCAGTGAAGTGGCTGTGCAAAATATTTGAACAGTGAAATGGTTTTGAAGTGTTAGTGAAATCAGGATATAATCAGTGCAGCGAGTGAGTTGACAACGAAATAAGTGTAGTGCCGAAAGGTACTTGTGCAGGTATAAACCTGTCACACTCGTGGGTCTTAGTTCGAACTAAGGGTTAAGATACAAATTAGATTTACTTTAAATGTTATTTTAAGTGAAAATGCGTCATTTAATTTAGGATGCTCCTTGTTATTATTATTATTATTATTATTATTATTATTAATCATTATTATTAATTATTGTTTTTCTTATTAGTTGTGTTTATTATTAATTGTCATTATTGAATGTAATTTGTTACCACTACCACCGGGTATATACCCATTTGCAGTGTGAATAAATACATACATACTTACAAATTAAAGCCCTATAGAGGGTCAATAGGGTCAAAAGAACACTACAGAGCTCTCATCGAGCTAACACAAAAAAAGAAAGAAAAACAGACATAGCAATGATGGTAGTGATAATAATAGTGATAAAAAAATAATAATAATAATAATAATAATAATAATAATAATAATACATTACATATTAATTGTCAATTTTACAACAGCATAGTTACAATATTTACTATATGTCATGGGTTAAGGCGAAGTTGAGCAACCTGACAGGTGTTGAACAAGCAATTCCATGAACTATTCTTTAATTTAAATTTGAATTTTGATATTGTCCGACAGACCCTGACATGGTCAGGGAGAGAATTCCAGAGGCGTGGAATCGATATGCTGAAAGATAATGAGTAGAAGGATGTTTTGTGCAGAGGAATAGAGAGAAGGTACATGTTCCGGGTTCGTGATAGTGAAAGGTAAACAAAACGAGATGCTAGAAAAGGGTGTTCAGGTGTGGATGATTTTAAATAGTAATAAGAGGGAGTTGAAGAATCTTCTTTCTTTAAGTGGATTCCAAGACAACAACTCTAGTGACGGTGTTACATGATCGAATTTTCTAATGTTACAAACGAAACGAACGCAGATATTGTGAACACGCTGTAGTCTATGGGCAAGATCAGTATTTAGATTCGTGAATAGAGAATCGCAATAATCGAAGTGGGGTATCACTAACGTTTGGATCAGGTTCTTTTTAAGGCTGAGAGGTAAAACGCTGGTTAAGTGTCCGAGGGAATGAATTATGGAAAAAGTTTTTTTTACATATGTAGGTCACTTGACTTTGAAAATTTAAATTTGAATCTAAATATTCTCCTAAATTTTTTACTGTCTTACTATATGTAATTATGGTATTATTTATTTTTGTATTTGATACAGTGGCTAGACCTATTTTGTTTAACGGTGAGAAAAACGTAGAATGTTACTCTAAAAAACCTGAAATATTTGCCATTCTCACTACATAAAGAGGTGAAATATGAAGAATAAGAGGAAGAAGAAGAAAAGGAAGAAGTATAAAATAAATAAAATCCTCTCGTGACAGTACCAATGACATACAGAGTGTCTCAAGAAGAATGAACATATTTCAGGATAATGTAACCTGAGTTAACCTACATCGATTTAACCTGATATACCTTTGTCCGAAGTCCAACGGTTGGGGATAAATTAAAAGAAGAAATACTGGAAGTCTTGCGGTTCCGTGTACTATACGTGACATGTTAGCGAGAACTATTGCATATGGCAGCATCTGAGTACCGCAACGCTAGCGAACAAACAACTGAATGCAAGTTCACTTGACATTTAATTCGTGTATTCGCATAGTGAATATGCAGACATGCTTTTTATTTTTGGATTTTGTGATAAAAATGCATTGACTGGTGTTGAAGAATACAGAAAACGTTTTCTCATTTGAAGGGTTCCATCTAGATGCGTGTTTTCCAGTGATTACCGGATATTATCTGAAACTGGCAAGTACCAAGTGTTTCATTGAGGTCGGAAAGAGAACCGGTACGAGCACCTGATATGAATTTACATTTCATGGAATCCATAAGAATGGCAACCTTAATAATTTGTCTTTTGTTAATTATTATATTTTCTTACTGAATTTATTCTTAATTATGAAATAAACTTATTGGAACAACACAAGATGCAGCATTTTCAATTATATAATGTATCATTTCACATTGTTATAAAACGTAGAAATACATCTATAATGCCTCTACATTATCCTGTAATATTTTACATTCCTCTTTAGACATCTTGTATAAATATTTGATTAAGGAATTACTTACATTTAAGACAGGCATGCCAGAAATCAGACTCGAAATGTGCAGTTTTGTGTGCGGATCGTCGGTCTGTGCAGACTGCATCATTCGAGCGTTGCTCTTGCCCTTTCTTAGCTGGAGGTGTGTAGAATAATCTATTCTGCGCTTCTAGGATTGGATTAAATAGGCATTTGGACAATATAAACACACTTAGCAGAAGGAAAAAAAAAACACTGTTATTATCAGTGTCTATACTTGACAACTGTAATACAAGAAACTTTAGGCTTACTCAGTTATACTTCACAAAGTAGTGGTTTATAAAGCATAATTTATTAATATGATTTTCATATAGTATTTGAAGAAAAAAATATTGCAGTAATTTCGAAACAACAAAAAAACGAACAAGTATTTCATTTTACGTAGATTTAAAACAAAGCTCTTTCATTGTTCGTCGAGCAGTATTATTTATTGGGACCATTGGTACAAATGTTGAAGAAAATATTATACTCCCAATTAATTACATGCAATAGGACATTGTGATGTTTTTACACGGAAATAATTTCCTTGCTGTATGTCAATATAAATTAGCATTAATATTAATAAATGATATAAATTAAGCTTAGAATTTAAATTCGCATAGGTATAGTTTATTTGGAAAACGTTGAGAGCAAGTATCGACAAGTTGGAAGCGTTACTGAAAGAAATTAAAAGTGTAGTTCACAAACTGTGAAGCGACGATAATGTCAGGTTTAAAGATTTAATAATGTAAGTATATTAGCATAATATAGTGACGTGAGATGGAAAATTTGCCATTATACAGGGACATCATTTTATTTTTACTAACATTTTTAATATTAACTTGCCTATACCTCTGGATCAACGCCGTTTGCTACCCCCCTTCCACGACTGGAGTTCGATGATACTGGCGTAATATATAAACAAATCACTTTATTAGGTATAGGAGGGAAGAAAAGTAGTTCATCCATTTACGTAAACTAGGAAATATTGCGCTTTTGAGTTTGATCATTTTCATTAGGTTTTTGTTTAATCAAAATACAATACAGTATTAACAATAAGTGTTTTTACTCACGAACTGAGCTATCCATGTGGACATATTCATTATGCAGTGTATATTATACTGTCTACAGCACATTAGCGTACAATATAGAGAAAAAAGTTAAATTGAAAAATAATCATAATATGGATATTTAAACACATTTTTTTTAAATAGTGGCCGTTCATTTCGATACAGGCTTCAGTTCTAATGTGCATATTATCACACTATAGACTATTGTACCTAATCCCAATTACCAGTTTCGTTCTTCGTACTAGTAACTCATGTTGAAATAATTCTGTAACTACTCCATAAAAAAGTACCTTACGTACTGTAAATTCAATCTTCATTTCTGCCCGATCCGAAAAGATAAAATTACTCAGCCATACTATCTACTGTCCGTCCAAGTGGTTATGTCGTAGGGTCGTAGAAAAGGAGGAAATCACGTGACAGTTAATTACTTAAGGAGGCCCTTTAATTTAAGTTATTTTAAACAGTTGTATAATATTACGTAGACGTCCAATTCGTAACAGAAATTAATGTTCTCAGAAAAGAGCTAAGACAGCCCAGCCACTAGCTGGCGAATAAAAGCTGGTGGGGTAACCGAGATACGACGTAGGTAAATGGACGACAGTACCTGTGCGAAAATGATTCAATATTGAAAGCTCTTTCGTCACTAGAAAACGCGAACATATTTTTGGAACGTACTGTTTACTATGACCGTAACGCTACTATGGCTGTATATGCGGTATTGTATCTGTGTGGGGGACGGTTGAACTTCATTAGTAGAAGGGGTGGGAGTGAAGTACATTAAAAAACTCGGGTACAATAAAAATTGAAGTAAAAATAAAATGTCTCTGTATATTTTTCCAGAAAAATTTTCCGCCTTGCAAATAGTTGCAACCTCAAGAGCCTTAATGTATTCCTCACTATATTCTCATCACTTACCGGCTTATGAAATGAAAGTCGTAAGTCGTCTAATCTTTGATGGCTGTGTTAGTACAGACTCCAAAACAACGCCATTGTCAAGTTCGTTTTTCCGTGAAAGTACTGATTAAGAAATAATCGCTAGAAATATCATATTTTAAGAACTTTACTAATCTGATCTAAACTGTCACAAGACTATTAGCTCGACATGGGCTGATGAAAGCCTTTCATTTTAAAATAATTATTTTTGGCTGAGGAAAACATTATAACATTTATATTATATGATTCGTAAATCCTCTTCTTCGTTATCTGTGAACTCCTCACTTTAATTATCATAACTCATTCACAGACACAGCCAAATCAGCACCTGTACTGAAACTGCGTTCCTGAAAGAAAAACTGATATACTGTTGCAAGTGTGTATAGCCCTGTCGCGTTCCCCTCTAAGGCGATTCACTTCCTCCAGGTAGGGGAATAGGAAGGCCACATCGCACAGAGACTACTGCACAATGTGCAGGGTTTTGGCATGCCTGATTTTAGAGTACGATACACATTTTTGAAGGAACTGTGATGGGGAAAATGTATCGTAGCAGGGCGAAAATAATAATAATTTAATAATAAAAATAATAATACTTTAATAATAACGTGTTTTTTTTTCCAGGATTGAAAATTTACCCAGGAGGAGGTATTATTCAAGGGAAATAGAAAATACGTCTCATTTCCCGTTAGGTTATCCCGACAAGTGTCTAGGGGGTCTAGACGATAGACACCGCCGTTGTGTGTGTTGCTCGACCTCTTTATGATGCAAATAAGAAGGATCATTAATTCCTTTTGATATGACCTCACCGCGGGGGATGGTCTGCATTATGCATAGAGTGCATCCTGCACCGGACTGTTCCCGCCGCGGTCGTGCTGGGTTTGATCCTCGGAACGGTATGACCTCTCTCCCGTCCGGTGTAGTCCTATACATCTTCAATGCGGCCTTCATTACGTATCCATTTGTCACACAATTTTCTCTCGCGAGTGCAACAATTTGATCGCTGCAAAAAGCCAATCGAACACGTGCGCTCCGGGGAACGTGCGTTGTAACACAGCGGGCGTTATTTCTTTATGGTTATGACGCAGTTTAGCCCAGCGTTGTCAGACACAGCCTAAACGGAGCGGAGCGCTCCACTATAACTCGTTGCGTGCTCCGGTGCTTCCACAGACATAAGCAAGTTCACGCTCCGACCGGACGTCTCTATAGTCAAGGCAGAAGAAATAGGCGGGTTTTTGGTCTTGTGCGGAAACTACTCACTCCACACTTTCTCTAGCGGTTTATGACCTGAACAAAGAGACCTTCCTGTCGCTGCGTTCGAATGCTAGTTGTTGAGAAGTGCTCGTCTGTGTTATAGCTTGTTCGAAAATATATATGTAATAATAATAAATAATATTTTAAAATACTAAATCATCCAAGTAATCGCTAACATGTCTCAGTCAAGCCCTGATGTCAGAAGTCATATTAAAGGCGTTATTTATCAAGTTTACTGTTTTTGAGAGAACTTAAAAGATGGTGAGGACATTAAGTATCCTATCATCAACGCAGATAGCCACTGCCAAGGCGTTTGTGCAGAACGATTTTTTTAAAGTCATACTTATTGCGTTCTTTGTTTTGTTAAGCTAAGCCATTCTTAAATGTGCTTCTAATACATAAATGTTTTTTTTTTTATTACGAAACTCGTCCATGTTATAGGCTAATAACGCGTACATTTTCTATACACAGCAAAAATATATTAATTTTTTGCACTTTAATTTTTAATTTTCTCATGATTCACAAAGTTGATAACTGTATAAGCATTATTTAGTAGTTACTATTTCAATAGAATATTCTGAAAACACATAAAAACAAAATACTTGTGTGTAATGCTAAATATTTTATTTCTCGTATTAGGTTTACATTACATAATAATAATTATTACATTTGTGAAATGGCTAACTTGCGAAATATTATAAATGATAATATCATCTAAAGTCTGATTAGTGTATGCGATGAATGCAATGGAGGGGAAAGGGAACTGGCCCCATAACCCATTATCTCCTGCCTTAGTTACCTCATGAGGGGTGCCTGATTGTTGTCACTTATGAGTTTCAGACCTGTGTTCGGACAATTGACTAAACAAAACAACGATATTCAGTAAGTCAGGTATTTGTAATCATGTTATTATTTCATTTTTTCTTTTAAACTTTCCTATATTGCAAAATGTGAGAATGGAAGAGTAAGTAATTTGGGACAGCACCATACACCAATCAGGTTCTGAGGGTTATAGGAGTCGAGGTAGTGAATGAGGGGTTCGCCATACCCGCCTATTTCTTCTGTCCCTAGCATAGCACCACAACCGGTTTCGGAGCTTACAACTCTGACACTAATGGTTTAACCTCACCATTACGCTATTCCTTGCCCACCGCTGTGGAGCAACGGTTAGCACGTCTGACCGTGAAACGAGCGGACCTGTGTTCAAATCCTCATTGGGAGAAGTTACCTGGTTGAGGTTTTTTTCCGAAGTTTTCCCTCAACCGATTGAAGCAGAATTACTGGATAACGTTCGACGTTGGTTCTTGGATTCATTTCACCACCATAATTACACTTCCCCTCTTACATCATCATCTCCGTTTCTTTCCTAGGTTTCGGGCTTTCTCCGATGCTTTATTCTTCATCTTTCACTGATGCTACTTCTCGTCACTGGAATTCTCTGCCGCCTGAAGTCAAGGGCTGCCGAACTTTAATTTCCTTTAAATGTAAATTAGAAAAATATCTTATGATGAGTTGCCAGACCTAACGTGTTGCAAATATTTAATGCAATGTGTTCCACTGTATTTATTTTTATTTTTTTTTGTTTCTTATCTTTATTGTGTAATCATGTAAATCGTGTTTATTTATCTATTAACGACAATATGTATCCCAACGTGTTGTTGTTTTTTTATTATTAATCTATATTTTGTGTGCATTTTATTCAATTGTCGATTTGTGGTTTAATTATGTAAATCCTACTTAATTGTAATCTAATACTAATATGTATTCCCATGTGTTTATTTTTATTTTTACTGTGTACATTTTTTATTGAATTATCGGCTAATGTTTTTAAGTGGAATGAGGAAACAAACAAAGTAAGACTGAATAATATTTTTAAATGTGTTCATTATGTATAAAAAACATAGAAAAATAATAATTATTAAAATGAAGTTAGAATTTAATCTAATTAGCCCACATTTCGGATAATTTTTCGGAATCAATTTTTAATCCGCCATGTTTCCTCAAGTCCTCGAAAAAAAATATAAACATTTACTGTGATTTCTAACGAACGCCAGTGTACCAATGAATCTGATTGGCGACGTCAAACGAAACAATTATCCACTTATGACAGAAATATATAACCGTGGTCTTGATCTATTTAACTTAAGAGTAAGTCGCACATATATCATTATTTCTTAAGACGCAGAAGAGCTATTTACGTATCGTAATTGTATTTGTTATTTAAGTCCCACTTTCCTGTATAATCGAACGTCGCTTGCATTACTTCCGTTACGATAATTCAATGCAATCCAGTGCAGCCGGAATCAAATACAGTTCTTATCGTTTTATTTAATTTAAAATTGAATTCTAGTACCAGACACATTAGCTTGTGAGACTTATGCACTTCTCACACTGAGGATACATTAAATTGACCGCAATGATATCCCCTGTGGGGGTCCATCATGATGCATCCCCAAGGGCAGACAGGTTAAGGCGACTTTGAACTGCATATATCACCCCTATTACAGCGTCTCGTGATGAGGGTAAAGGGTCGGTATCATTCATTGTACCGTATGCCTTGCACCTCAATTTTTCATGATCAATTTGAGAGCGTGTACATGTCTCTGGTATAGAGATGTGCACATGGTAATGGATACTAAGAGCCAAATTGATTTGTAAGCCAAAATAAGTAGCGTTACCTGGGACACGCATATCAAACACACATGCAAGAAAGTATTTTCCACTCTTCACTCATTAAAAAGATTGTACCACTATCCAGCTAAATTAAAGCAGACGCTTGTACAGACTCTTATTATGCCTCATTTCGATTATTGTGACGCTTTATTCAGTGATTTCAGGGCGGATTTATCCCAGAAACTGCAACGTGTTCATAATGCGTGTGTTCGTTTCATTTGTAATGTCCGCTACTGCGATCACATTTCGCCTTCTTTCGATTAATTATTGTGGCTCAGGTTAAATGAGAGGAGAAAGTTACATTCCCTTTCTCTCTTATACCCAATTTTGCACACCTCTACTCCCTCTTACTTATCTCTCCGATTCCAAAGTCTTTCTCGGTATCATAACTTAAATACTCGGTCACAATATAACACGCTAGAAATACCACTCCACACATCATCTCTTTATTGTTCATCTTTCACTGTTGCTACTTCTCGTCACTGGAATTCTCTGCCGCCTGAAGTCAAGGGCTGCCGAACTTTAATTTCCTTTAAATGTAAATTAGAAAAATATCTTATGTTGAGTTGCCAGACCTAACGCGTTGCAAATATTTAATGCAATGCGTTCCACTGTATTTATTTTTATCTTTTATTTTTCTTATGTTTCTTATTTTTATTATCTAAATCGTGTTTATTTATCACTTAACGCCAATATGTATCCCACTGTGTTGTTTTTTATTATTAATCTATTTTTTGTGTACATTTTATTCAATTGTCTGTTTCTGGTTTAATTATGTGAATCCTACTTAATTGTAATCTAATACTAATATGTATACTAATGTGTTTATTTTTATTTTTACTGTGTACATTTTTTATTGAATTATCGGCTTATGTTTTTATGTGATTCGTATTTGATTCTAACAACATTAATATGTATTTCACTATGTTTATTTTTATTTTTATGAGGTAAATGTATATGTAACTACCTCTTTTGATCTCATTATGTACCTAAATTGTATCAGTATGTAATCACTTAATTCCGATCCAGTTTTATGTTCAACTGTGTAAGCTAGTTTTAATCCTGGTTGAGTGTAAGAGAAGGCGTTACGGCCTTAACTCTGCCAGGTTAAATAAAGCCATTTATTATTATTATTATTATTATTATTATTATTACTATTATTATAGAATATTATGGATTATATGTGTTGATCCAGTTATACGTAGTCCTGGTTTGTATGCAGCCTAATTATTAGGGCTAAGATGTTTATGTTATAATTTTTTTTTTCTGTTTGATTAAAACTTATATGTACCGGTACAGTAATATATGCACTCAACAGTGTTTCCCCATTGAGAAATTATAACTTTTACATTTATTTTTTTATTTTAGTAGGTTATTTTACGATGCTTTATCAACATCTTACGTTATTTAGCGTCTGAATGAGATGAAGGTGATAATGCCGTTGCAATGAGTCCAGGATCCAACACCGAAAATTACCCAGCATTTGCTCATATTGGGTTGAGGGAAAACCCTGGAGAAACCTCAACCAGGTAACTTGCCCCACCTGGTTTCGCGGCTAGACGCGCTAACCGTTACTCCACAGGTGTGGACTATAACTTCTATAAGTTCATGTTTTTGCATATTATTAGATTTTTTCATAATTGCATAATATTTAGAGCATATTGTTAAAATAATACATATTTTGCGATTTTCACAGAAAAATGTTTAAAAACATTATCTATTAAATCAGCGTTGCTCAAACTATGGTCCGCCTACCACCTGTGGTCCTCGAAGTCTGCCCTTGTGGTCCTTCAAAAAAGACAGAAGAAAAAATAAAATTCAAACGAATTGCGCATCACACTATAGCTCATCTGGCGTCTGAAACCCAGCCAGGAACCACCCGAATTCATAACAGAGGACCAAAGTACCAAATATTTTCATGTATTTATGACTTTCTTAATAGTTTTGCCGACACCCAGCGTGCACATTGAAATGGTCACGTACCGTACTATTTGTCGTACACCAATAATACAACTCTGAAGTCACAATTTTAAAGTTATTTTCGAAGTAAATATGACGAATTTTCATGGGTTCCTGATCGCTTTCATTGCGATATTGAAAATAACAAACTTTCATTGCGTGAAAGAGAACAGTTAATTGAAGTCTCGAATGACACCGGACTTAAAATGCAATTCGAAGCGGAAGGTAGATTATGGTTAATTTCTGGACCTCATCACAAGTGAAAAGAGAATATAGTGAACTGTACAATGGTGCTTTAGAGATTATAATTCAGTTTGCTTCTACGTATCTGTGTGAGAAAGGGTTTTCATTACTAACTCTAATAAAAACAAAGTACCGAAATCGACTCGAGTATGTGACGATCTCCGACTTAAGCTTACCAGCATACATCCAAACATAGAACAACTGTGCAAGAATCGACAGGCTCATCCATCTCATTAATGCGAGTTCCAATATTTATTTATTTTTTTAGTTAATTAGTTAGAGATTATCCAAACTCTAATACCTTGAATTATAAAAAAAACAAAATGATTTTTCTTCTATTAACATTAACTTAATTAGCTAATACTAATATAAAATTAATTGAATTAAATTAATTTTAATTAATTATTTATTTTTTAAAATATAAGTATACCTTATTAAAATATGCTACAAAAATTATAAATTTGCTTTCGAAGGGAACAAGAGTAAGGTGGTCCGTAGCACTGCACTGACTTAAAAAAGTGGTCCGCACTTCAAAAAGTTTGAGAAACGCTGTATTAAATTATTATTCATAATAATATTTCAACCAAGTTTTAGTACTATGTTTAATTTAAGGTAGGCAGCAAAATGGGACAAATCTGTAGTGTTAAGTTGCACACATAGCGAGTTTCACAGAAAAATATTATTTATTGCTTTATTAATTATTGCTTATTAATTTATTACTAAGTAATAAATAAAAATAATAAATAATAATTTTGCCAGTACTATTCTTGGAGCAACAGTAACAAATATAAATAATAATAATTTATTTATTTAATCTGGCAGAGCTAAGGCCAGTAGGCCTTCTCTTCCGCCCAGCCAGACTCTAATTCTAATTAAATACATTTGCTTACATAGTTATTACATTAATATCTAGATCATAAAACAACATGAAAGTAAATAATGAAAACTGGATAACTAATGTTAGTGTGACAATAATAAACATTGGTAAGAAATAGTTACAATAATAATAATAATAATAATAATAATAATAATAATAATAATAATAATAATAATGAGATAATTTAGATATTTATCTTTGATATATAAACATTAAACATTGAGAAACCTGAAACAGCTATTATTGTTAACAAGAATTGTTAGAAAAATATCTCGTTAGGCTATTCTTAAATTGGTTTGATGTCTGACAGTCCCTGACATTACTCGGTAGGGAATTCCAAAGTCGAGGAACAGCCACAGTGAAAGAAGATGAATATGAGGATGTTCGGTGGGAGGGAATGGATAATATTGAGGAGTGTTGTGATCGTGTGTCTAGGTTATGATGGGTGGATAAATTTTGAAAACGAGACGCAAGATAGACAGGACTAGAGAAATGCAATATGTGAAAGAGAAGGGAGGAAAATAAACGCAGAATAAAATACGGGAAATGCCTGTTATTATTCGGTTGAGAAGCTTTTGTCTTCCAGACTGCTGTCAAAAAAGCTGAAAGTTAGAATTTATAAAACAGTTATATTACCGGTTGTTCTGTATGGTTGTGAAACTTGGACTCTCACTTTGAGAAAGAAAGACAGGTTAAGGGTGCCAACTCTACAAAGACATACTTAAGACTGCAAGATGGGGCCGACAATACAGCTTCCCACAGGCTGACTAGGCTGTTAGGTCACGTCTAGGAATTAGAGCGAGTGCACCCAAGGCCGGTCATCTTTATCCTGGAAATGTTAAAACGCAGGGAATTATACACATCAACCCACGCGCAGTCCGTTATTAGTTTGTGCCATCGTCTGAACATAATTACAACGACGCCCACCTCTCTCATTTCAAAACTCGCTTTCACTGCAACTCTGGCCGGGCGTTATTCTCTTTCATTTCATCTCAAATTTGCGTCATATTTTGTAATAGCGTGACCTAATTGCAATGCCGAGTGACTTCGATTCCATAATTTTAAAACATTTAATGCTATATTTCCAGGCCCACTGCATCAGTATTTAATAAGCTGTAAGCACACAATGAATGAAGCATTTCCGTAATAACCAACCCTGTTGTGACTTCGAGTGGTGAATGAAATTGAGAAGAATGAAAATACGCATTTTTAAGTACATTGTTTCAATTATTATTTAACTTTTGTTGTGTGTTATATTTTCAACCTACTCTCATTTTTCACACATCGTGTCTCTTACAATAGCCTATCGTACTTCATGCTCCTTGTGGTACATTAGCTTACATTATGTAAATTATGATAGAATTTATCCTTTATCTTACATCGTGTATTTAATGGTAGGATCTATTCTTTATCTTACATCGTGTACGTTATAATATCCTTTATCTTAAATCTTGTACCCTATGATATCCTTCATCTTACATCGTGTACTTTATAACATCCTTCATCTTACATCGTGTACCTCATGACATCCTTCATCTTACATCGTGTACCGTACTTTATAATGTCCTTCATATTACATCGTGTACCCTATGATATCCTTCATCTTACATCGTGACCTTATGATATCCTTCATCTTACATCGTGTACCTTATGATATTATTCATCTTACATCGTACACCTTATGATATCTTTCATCTTACATCGTGTACTTATGATATCCTTCATCTTACATCGTGTACCTTATAACATCCTTCATCTTACATCGTGTACCCTATGATATCCATCTTACATCGTGTACCTCATAACATCCTTCATCTTACATCGTGTACCCTATGGTATCCTTCATCTTACATCGTACACCTTATGATATCCATCTTACACCGTGTACCTTATAGCATCCTTCATCTTACATCGTGTACCCTATGATCTCATTCATCTTACATCGTATATCTTATCATATCCTTCATCTTATATCGTGTACCTCATGACATCCTTCATCTTATATCGTGTACTTTATAACGTCCTTCATATTACATCGTGCTCTCATGATATCCTTCATCTTACATCGTGTACCTTATAACATCCTTCATATTACATCGTGTACCCTATGATACCCTTCATCTTACATCGCGCACCTTATGATATCCTTCATCTTACATCGTACATCTTATGATATCCTTAATCTTACATCGTAAACCTTATGATATCCTTCATCTTACATCTTACATCGTGTACCCTATGATATCCTTCACCTTACATCGTATATCTTATCATATCCTTCATCTTACATCGTGTACCCTATGATATCCATCATATTACATCGTGTACCCTATGATATCCTTCATCTTACATCGTGTAGTTTATAACATACTTCATCTTACATCATGAACCTTATGATATCCTTCATCTTACATCGTGCACTTTGTAACATCCTTAATCTTACATCGTGCACCTTATGATATCCTTCATCTTACATCGTGTACTTTGTAACATCCTTCATCTTACATGGTGTACCCTATGATATCCTTCATCTTACATCGTGTAGTTTATAACATCTTTCATCTTACATCGTGTTCCCTATGATATCCTTCATCTTATATCGTGTACTTTATAACATCCTTCATCTTACATCGTGCACCTTATGATACCCTTAATCTTACATCGTGCACCTTATCACATCTTTCATCTTACATTGTGTACTTTGTAACACCCTTCATCTTACATCGTGCACCTTATGATATCCTTCATCTTACATCGTGCACCTTATGATATCCTTTATCTTGCATCGTGTACTTTGCAACATCCTTCATCTTACATCGTGCACCTTATGATATCCTTCATCTTACATCGTGCACCTTATGATATCCTTTATCTTGCATCGTGTACTTTGTAACATCCTTCATCTTACATCGTACACCTTATGATATCCTTCATCTTACATCGTGCACCTTATCATATCCTTTATCTTGCATCGTGTACTTTGTAACATCCTTCATCTTACATCGTGCACCTTATGATATCCTTAATCTTACATCGTGCACCTTATCACATCTTTCATCTTACATCGTGTACTTTGCAACATCTTTCATCTTACATCGTGTACTTTGTAACATCCTTCATCTTACATCGTGCACCTTATGATATCCTTCATCTTACATCGTGCACCTTATGATATCCTTTATCTTGCATCGTGTACTTTGCAACATCCTTCATCTTACATCGTGCACCTTATGATATCCTTCATCTTACATCGTGCACCTTATCATATCCTTTATCTTGCATCGCGTACTTTGCAACATCCTTCATCTTACATCGTGCACCTTATGATATCCTTCATCTTACATCGTGCACCTTATGATATCCTTTATCTTGCATCCTGTACTTTGCAACATCCTTCATCTTACATCGTTCACCTTATGATATCCTTCATCTTACATCGTGCACCTTATGATATCCTTTATCTTGCATCGTGTACTTTGGAACATCCTTCATCGTACATCGTGCACCTTATGATATCCTTCATCTTACATCGTGCACCTTATCATATCCTTTATCTTGCATCGTGTACTTTGTAACATCCTTCATCTTACATCGTGCACCTTATGATATCCTTAATCTTACATCGTGCACCTTATCACATCTTTCATCTTACATCGTGTACTTTGCAACATCCTTCATCTTACATCGTGCACCTTATGATATCCTTCATCTTACATCGTGCACCTTATGACGTCCTTTATCTTACATCGTGTACCTTATGACAGCCTTCATCTTACATCGTGTACCTTATTGTAAGTATTCTTCACTTTCATCGTATACCTTCTTATGGTATCCTCATCTTACATCCTTTACCTTATGTTATGCAAAATCACGATTGTATTACATTATGATCTTGTGATATCCTTAATCGTGTATATATCATGGTATACCATATCATTCATCGTGCACCTTAGGGTATCGTTTATCGTGTATCTTATGATACCATTTATCGTTTATCTTATGATATCTTCTATCGTGAATGTTAAGTTATTCCATATCTTGCGGTACCCCGTACCATATATCTTATGGTACCCTACATCCCTCATGTTATGGTACCCCACATCGTGTGTTACGTTACACCACATAGTGTATGTTATGTTAGGTACCTCATATCGTGTATACTGTGGTACCACATGTCGTTTATATCATGGTATTCCATACCCTGTATCATTCTATTTAGTGTCTCGTAGGCTTATTTATTATCGTACTCTACATCGTATCGTATCCTACGTCGCATATAGTATCATATCATAAATCACATTAGGCACCCCGACATGTCAAGTCTTATTATAGGTTTGCAACATGTCATAAGAGTTTAAATATATTTTTAAATTATGCAGATCTGATGCATAATAATGTGATTATCAGGGAACGGATTTATATGGACTAAAAATATATGAAATATGTAAATATATATGTAGTTATTTTTACCAAAATATGGAATTAAATATGGATTTTTACCAAAATATGGAATTAAATATGGTCTTAAAATTATAAAAAAATGACTATGTACGTTAAATATTGGTACATTTTAATCAAACTAAACAAAAAATATAATGGACGTACCTTATCTTCCAATGTAGTTTCAACAAAACACAATTTTTATTGTCTGTTACCATAACAATAGGTTACAAACATTTCTTTCAAGTGCTGAAAAGTGAATCTTCTTCTATTGTCTCTGAGGATAGATTTATACTGACTAAAAGAGCGTTCGACGTCACAAGAAGTAACTGGTACATAATTCAATTTCACAATGTCTGCTGGGGATAAGTCCAAGTTAATCTTCACTGTTGATTCACCACTCATCACAGCAACAACCTTTTGTAGTTCTTCATATCCAGGGTTTTTGAAAGTACAGTGTCCACCTTAGCTCTTACTGCATCTGCAACTTTACCTCTACCACGATTCAGTTGTTCCACAGTACTATTTATAATTTCAAAACTTTCAGATAGTGAAAGGTGCCTATTTTGGAGACTTTTGAGCGTTTTTATGATGCATGAAAATGTATGCTGAATGTGAGCTAAGTCATTCTTCACACTTATGTCACAGGTAACTGTTTTCGCAGTATCAATTGAGACTGCATCTTCAGAGTCCAATGCAAGGAGAACATTGTTAATAGAGTCTATATGTTCGGCATAATATTCAACTGCTTCTAGCCATGTACCCCATCTAGTTAAAATTGGCTTTGGTGGCAATGGAATTTCAGGGTACATTTCTTTCAACACGTTAACTCTACTGGGAGCTTTGAGAAATACTTTTTTCACTGATGAAATCAACAAATCTACTTTAGGAAATTGTCTCTGACCACTTCTGCCACACGATGAAATGCATGCGCCACACAAGTAAAATGAGTCAATTTAGGATATACAACAGATAATGCTTGTCCAGCTTTGACCATATAAGGGGCAGCATCGCTAATAAAGAATAACACATTATCGTACATAATACCCTTTGGCCACAGGATACCCATAGCTTCGTTGAACAGTTTAACTATAGTTTTGTTATTGCATCACAATGTAAAAGAATTCGTTCAGAATATTGTTCACTTAACAAACCGATAACTACATTACCAACAAGTCTACCTTCTTTGTCGGGAGTCTCATCAATGGAAACCCAAATTGAACTATCTTTAATTTCATCTCTTATCTTCTGTATTGTCTCATCGTAGATGGATGGAGCATACGTCTTCCTAAGTGTTGACTCATCCGGGATTGTATGTTGAGTATATTTTTCAAGGAATTCCCTGAAGACCTTATTCTTTAGTTTGTAGAGAGGAATATCAGCAGAGATGAGAGAACGGCACAGGTCGATGTTAAACTCAGATCTTACATTCGATGTTGTTGGTTGTGTTAAAAACAATTGTCTCTGCTTGGAATTTAGTTGTTTGTTGGCCTGATGTTTACTAGTTGTAATGTGTTGTTGCACCAGGAACTTTTGTGTAGATGATACTGCACACTGACACAAATTACAAAATAATATTTTATTGTCAGTTGATAAACCATCTTCTTTAAATTCTGAAATGTAACTTGTTAGTTTTGATTTTAAATTGACTGAATGACGTACTTTTGGCATATTTACCGTCTTTATAGTATGATTTACAAAACTGAACCTATGTGTACTCTGACTGGCATTTAACTGTTGAGCTGCACAACTGAAGTCTGTTAAAAATTTTAAATTAAATTAATACAGTTTTGTAACTTACTTTCCCATTGTTGATAGGACTGCTAATTTTCAAATAACTCTGATGTTAAAGGGATTACTGAACATGTGTTTAAATCTCTATTGTTGAAATGTATTTTTAAAAGTTAATGGAATTTTGTTTTGTTTTATTGTTAAACCTAATATAATATGGACTGTTTTATATGAAATATGGAAAATATATGGAAATTAACGAAAATATGTACTAAACTCTAAAATATGGAAAAATATGGAAAATAAAAGTAGGATTTTTCAACCCTACACATTGTGAAACATAAAGATAATGCAAAATATAAATTATATTAGCTTTATAAGTAAATATGTATTTACATATAAATCCTTTCCCTGGTGATTATATACAGTATTGAAATAAAAACTAGAGAAGAACATTTACTTAAACTTCGCATTATAAAACTTTCAAGACTCAGATGGCGCCACAGGTCTGAGGATACATTTCCTAAAACAGTTGAATGCCTATCTGCTTTTTAGGGAACAGCAGACGCGGCTTCAATCTCCTTCCTTCTCACTATTTCTCCCCCCTCTTGACGCGAAGTCACGTGGTTTCGCTTGTGACTGAAGTGTGCTAAAACGAGTGCGGTAAAATGCTCCTCGTGTGAGTTTATGTGAGGCTCTTATTATGAGGGGAACAAGGTCACGCTAATACATCAATATTCAAAGCCACCAGGTTAATCAACCTGACTGCTCAGGCCAGAAATGCAAGGGCAAGCTGATAATACCACTACGCTTCAATTAAAAGTGCAGCTACGGATGACGGAAATCTAAAAAAAGGGGAGAGGATGGTATTATTTTAAACTTTTTTCCTATTTTGTGTAAAATATTAATTTTTTGTATGTAGAGAGCTCATAGCTGTGGCAACTCAACGAAATAAAAATATTTTGAAAAAAAAAATATTTGGGGGCCCAAATTTGAAAAAAATATACCCAATGTAGGATTGTACTAAAACCGATATATCTAAACCGTTTTTAAAGATAGATTCAAACACTTTTTTGCAATGTATTTGCAAAAGCATGTTCTACAAACTGTCTGTAACAGAATTTTGATATTAGTCCCTACGTTTGTAAAATAAACAATTAAAATTTAATAACAATTTTCTGATTTCCTTTCATGCAAACAAACGGACGTATTTTTAAAATGAAATCAATTAACAAAATTCTGTTACAGAGAAACGTTTCCTAACAGTCTAAAGAATGTGCGTTCTAAATTTCATGCATGTATCTTTAATAGTTCAGAAATTATATCCATTTTTGTCTGGCAATGTAGCAAAAATAAATGAAGTTACTGGAAACCGATAAAAGCGGGCGTGTGATTTAAAAATCCATAGCGCAGGATGTTTAAAAATGACGTCTCAACATCCGACAAAGGCACAAATACCCACAAAATGTTATGCAATGCATTCCACGCATATCAAAGGGTATTTTAAAGAAAAAGAAAATTTTTTGAAAATTCAATTTACCGAAAACAACAATAAAAGTGGGCGAGTGATTTAAGAATCCATAACGCAGGAAGTTTAAAAATGGCGACTCAATATCCGATAAGGGCACAAATACCCACAAAATGTTATGCAATGCATTCCACGCATATCAAAGGGTATTTTAAAGAAAAAGAAAATTTTTTGAAAATTCAATTTACCGAAAACAACAATAAAAGTGGGCGAGTGATTTAAGAATCCATAACGCAGGAAGTTTAAAAATGGCGACTCAATATCCGATAAGGGCACAAATACCCACAAAATGTTATGCTATGCATTCCACACATATCACAGAGTATTTTAAAGATTTTTTTTTTAAATTTACTCTTTTTCACCAAAAAATACCATCCTCTCCCCTTAAGTTCTTAATTTGACGAAACTTTTGAAACTTACGATTTATTCAACAGATTATGCTGCTGCTGAAATATTTTATCAAAGTCTGACACGACAATTGAATCGGTTATTTGAGAAACCACACAAGTCCATTTTTAGCTGAACCGATTTTATAGTGTTTCTGACATTAACGTACAGGGTGATTCACGACTATGACCCGCGCTTTAGGAATAAGCTCTATAGGCCATTTTCAGCATAAAATGGCGTATAAACATAGGTTCGATTGTCGATCGTTATGGAGTTGTAACTGGTGGCAGTGGTTTTAAGCAGAACTAAGAATTATTCCATTTTGAATCTTTCGTACACTACTTTTAACACTTGAATATAAATAATTGATTAAATGTCGAACTTACTCGTGTTAATTATGTAAGCATGTGTGGCTTACAGCTGTTTCGGTGCTACTTGACACCATCCTCAGAGCCTTCTGTGTCTCGGTGTTATCTCAACCTCGCTGCCTGTTGTGTGGGTGCGTTCGTGTGATGAAGAGTTGAGTCATTTAGTGTGTGTGTTCTGAATTTGATCTGTGTGTTGAGAATTTGATTAGGATGTGTTTTAGTGTGTCTGACATGGAAATCCTAAACATACAACTCAAAAACCAAAAACTCAACACACTAGAACAATATGAAATATACAGACACACTAAAACACACCCTGATCAAATTCTCAACACACAGATCAATTTCAGAACACACACACTATTTGACCCAACTCTTCATCACACGAACGCACCCACACAACAGGCAGCGAGGTTGAGATGACGCCGACTCACAGAAGGCTCTGAGGATGGTGTCAAATAGCACCGAAACACCTGTAAGCCACACATGCTTATATAATTAACACGAGTAAGTTCGACATTTAATCAAATTATTTAAGAATTGTTCACTTAAAGTACACAAGAATATTAATAACACACATATTAACTCATTCAAAAATACATTGAATTTATGTTCATTTATTTAATACGCCGTAGCAACAACAGTGAAACAATTTAAATAGAAGTTTCTGTGAAAATAAACCTCATTCATTTTGAATAAAACCGTTTATTTTTCTACAGAGTTACTTCTTAACAAAGAGCACTCCTTAATCCTTGGTGATTTTTGAATAACCCTGAAGTACAGTGAATTTCACGTTGATCTATTCAAATACATTAAATCACATACACCATTCCTGCTGCTGCTACTACCACTACCACTACAGTTTTCCGATTTTGTAGGAATATTTCTGTGTTCTTCACAGGTTTTCTTAATCAAAAGATTCACTTTTCCTTCTTCCTCTAGTAATTAAGAGGTTAGGTACAGCTTAGAGCAGTAAAATTTTTGGAAATATTCAACATTTTTTTCCTCCATGACTGTATCTTGTACAATAATGAAAATTGGTGTGTGTAAAACACTCTCCTTCCGCTATATGAAAAAAATATTTTTACGATTTAATATAATGGGGAATATGTTGAAAAACAGCTCAACAATTGTGTTTATATTTTAATAAATCGTTCTATGAAATTGTATTTTCTTTCCGTAAACGGCCCAAGGGAAACTTGCTTCTGGAAGGCCATAATATTAAATGTTTAATTTTTTTAATATTTTGTTATTGAGATTGTTAGTAGGTTATTTTACGACGCTTTATCAAAATCTTAGGTTATTTAGAGTCTGAATGAGATGAAGGTGATAATGCCTGTGAAATGAGTCCGGGGTCCAACACTGAAAGTTACCCAGCATTTGCTCATATTGGGTTGAGGGAAAACCCCGGAAAAAATCTCAACCAGGTAACTTGCCCCGACCGGGAATCGAACCCGGGCCACCTGGTTTCGCGGCTAGACGCGCTAACCGTTACTCCACAGGTGTGGACTTGAGACTTGTTAATTCGGGGTTATATTAACAAAAGAATTAAATAGTTTAGGTTTGCTGTTTTTTTAGACCAAAAGTAGAAAAATGTTTGCGTTCAATTAATGAATTTTTTCTGTTTTTTTTTTTGTGTCATATTTGTGTATTATTGAACCTGGAAATAAATAAATAAATAAATAAATAAATAAATAAATAAATAAATAAATAAATAAATAAATAAATAAATAAATAAATCTATACTAATAATAAATCTGTAGCCGAAATTTTTCTGGTAATTTTCGATTTTTCAAAAATAATTGGTCCTAAGATATATAATTAACCACCCTGAAACCGAAAATCGCATTTTTGAAATTTTTGTTTGTATGTCTGTCTGTATGTTTGTTACCTTTTCACGCGATAATGGCTGAACGGATTTTGATGAAAATTGGAATATAAATTAAGTTCGTTGTAACTTAGATTTTAGGCTATATGGCATTCAAAATACATTATTTAAAAGGGGGGTTATAAGGGGGCCTGAATTAAATAAATCGAAATATCTCGCTTATTATTGATTTTGTGAAAAATGTTACATAAGAAAAGTGTGTTTAAAAATAATTTTCGATAAGTTTTATTCCTTGAAAATGTTTGATAGGACTGATATTTAATGAGATAAATGAGTTTTAAAATTAAAATAACTGCCATCTAAGGCGGTGTAATGAAATAAACAAATGAATTCATCTATAAGGGGCCTTGCTCAACAACAATCGAAAGCTATGAACAATAGCCTATAGAGAATGTTTGTGTGTTTGTATGAAGTAATATCGGAAGCTAAATTAACCGATTTGTATAATTAGTTATTATTTCACAATTGGAAAGTGTAGTTTCTCTAGATGGACATAATGCTATAATGCTATTACAGTAACTTCTGATATAATATAATATAATATAATATAATATAATATAATATAATATAATATAATATAATATAATATAATATAATATAATTTAAGTTATTTGAAGGGTTCAGAACCATAGTGGGCCAAGCGCCATTTACTGAATACGTAGAAAACAAGGGTTAAAATTAAGTTATTACCATAATTCAATGGAAACCTATAACAAGTAAAATAAAATATACACATTAAATCTAAATGATGTCAATCTTCATTAAGCTATGGCTGCATGTAATAAAAATTAAGAAACATGTTAAAGGAATTGTCATTGCACCAAATGGGTGTCTCTGGACCAAAATGATCGCATTTTAATTATTTGGATGCAATTTAAATTAAGTAACATATTAAACGATTTATCCTTCTATCAAACACGAATGTTCCCCGGATCAAATGTCCTATTTTAATTATGTAATTACTTTATATTTATTTCTAACGGGTACGGCTAGTAAATCAATCAATCAATCAATCAATCAACCAATCAATCAATCAATCAATCAATCAATCAATCAATCAATCAATCAATCAATCAATCAATCAATCAATCAATCAATCAATCAATCAATCAATCAATCAATCAATCAATCAATCAATCAATCAATCCATCCATCCATCCATCCACCCATCCATCCATCCATCCATCAGTGGAAATGCAAAATTTTCTTCCTGAACAGGATTACCACGAAAATCAGAGAGAAAAACATTTTCCCACCTTCAATAAAATGTGAGCCTTTCGGATATGCAGCCGGAAACATGGTATCGCGAGTCGTAGATGACAGCATATTTTTTTTGCAAGGAGTAAATAAAGGAATCTTTTGCAGTGTAATCTTCCACACGTTTTCGGAGGCGTGTGTGTCTAGAGGTGTGGAATTCGTTCCGAAAGGGGAGTGATCGTAACACAGACCTTGATAGCTACATATCAGGTCAACGCCTCGAGTTATGGGTCCATATTGTGCAAATATTGGTTATCAGGGCTCCGCACCTCCGCTACACGGGTGACCTTGTACGTCGGTGTGTGAGCAGGCAGAAACTGCGTCCACACGCAAGTTCAAGTTCGAGCACCCATTCACAAGCCCAACTGAATCCAGTGTATCTCTGTTCCCATCCCAAGACCGGCGATGGAAAATGTTTCTATTTTGAAACTGTTACATCTGTTTCTGGTCCACCTGAAATAATTATTGTTTAGTCAACTGTCCGAAGACAGGTCTGAACCCTACAAGTAATACCAAAATGACACCACTCATGAGGCAACTAGGCCAGGAGATAATGGGGTAGGGTGGCCAGCTCCTTTCCCCCTATGATGAAAGCATAATTCTGAGGAGTTAAAAATAGATTTATGTGTAAATTAATATGTGACTAGTTGCAGGAAATGGGACCTAAAGTCGGATTTTTAATTTTTTTCTTTTTGTGGTTTCAAAAAGAGGACGAAATATTGAGCATTAAAAAAAATTCATGGTTCTAGGTGCTATAGTTTTTAATATATTACCAGACTTCGAGACTTCGGACCCGATAGAGCAGTTCAGTGGGAAATCTGCATAACGGCGTACTGAGTATAGTGGTAAAGCGTGCAGTGGGTGGGGGGTACTGTAAAATGGATGCCAACAAATACGCAGAGGAAAACGCTCTGGATTTGAAGGTTCTGATGAATAATTTTGTTTTCATTCAAACTTATTATTCAAACTGTGTCTAAAACTATTACACGGTTAGAAAAGTCAGAGCAAGAGATGCCGGAAGCCCTCAAATTAGTTGAGGAAATGACACAGAGAATTAATGAGACACCAAGTACACCGGTTACTGAACGTGTAAAATAGAAGTGGAAATCAGTTTTATGTAAAAATAACGGATATGGAACATTGTGTAGCTAATATAAACAGCAAATTAGTGGACATAGTCACCCGAGAATGAAGGACTGTCTCTTAGAGACTGCAATGATGTTAGGTTTTTTCGTTTTGCTCATATAAAGTCATGCGACGTAGAGCGCATCTTTTCACAGTACTAACTGTGTTTGATGGACAACTGAAAAAGATTTACATTTGAGACACTGAAAATGTATCTTGTAGTAAATTGCAATTCGGTACTGTAACTGCAATTCCTAAAGACGACCAATAGGGTAAATGAAGAAATTAAAATTTCTACATGTTTATTTTCGCCATTAACACAAATGCTTATAAAAGACAGGAGAATAAATGCTTTTCACATTCTTTTGACATTGTCATTGTGTAATGTATATTTACTTTCAGAATGTCCATATGTGTGCGTTTCCCCATACTACCGTACTCTATATAAATAGCAACGTTGTTACCTCAACACATCTCTATCTTTCACTACCTGCAGCGAGTCAACAACCTATAGTACAAGCACAGTAAACTTATTGTATCGGGTCCAAAGTCTCGAAGCCTGTAATATTACTTATTGAATGTTGATATTACATTATGCACTTTTCGAGAAAAATGCAATTAAAGTTTCACTTGTTTTCTTAGCAACTATAAGAAAGATTTACGTATTTAAGAAGCACTGTGTAAAATTATGTCCTAGTTTAGTACGTAAAAAAAAGCCTACAGGTAGCACAAGATGTCAAAACAGAGAAATGCAATTTTTACACCGCAAATTCGTTATTTGTTCTCCTGTAAAATTTCCTTTCACGACTTTAGGTCCCTTTTCGCGCAACGGGCCACATATACAAATAAAGGTTTATGTAAGTAGTATGTTTCCAAATACAGGCATTAATTATGCAATTTATCTTTTTAGAGTATGGATAAGAAAGAATTGGGACAAGCCTGGAACATTTTCTAGACAGGGTTCATTCAGTTCGTCGCCCTAGGTAGCGTAGTTGGTAGCTATAGCGCTGGCCTTCTATGCGGGTTCGATCCCGGCCCAGGTCGATGGCATTTAAGTGTGTTTAAATGAGACAGGCTCATGTCAGTAGATTTAGTGGCACGTAAAAGAACTGCGGGACAAAATTCCGGCACACCGGCGACGCTGATATAACCTTTGCAGTTGCGAGCGTCGTTAAATAAACCATAATTTAATTTCATTCAGTTCACCTCATGTGATAATGAATTCACCAGATATCCATTTATATTTTAAAAGTATAGAACGAAGTGGAAGTAAACGTATTAATAATGATGAACAACAACTTGCTCATACTACGGATAATAGTGTAAAGGCCCATTCACAATGAAAATTAAACATAACCGTAACATAAACACAGAAGTTTGCGCCCAGGCTACCAAATGGGATCATTCACAATGAATCACATAAGCATTGACATAAACATAATGTTAACATGGAAATTTGCAAACTCCAAACTTTCATGCTTATGCTTACGTGATTTGCAAACAGAACACAATCGTGGAGAGCTGAAGTATACGACAGAATACGAGGAAATGGCGTCGTTGTTATGCTTCCATGGTTACCAAGTATGTTTGCGGTTATGTTTATGTCTCCATCGTGAATGCTCTTGATTTTACCGTAACTTTTACATTCTTAAGTTAAAGCTTGCGTTATGTTTCATTGTGAATGAGCCTTAAGCGTTGGTGCATCTGATATTATTGCAGGTCATGACATTCAACCTACTAGTAGTGACCATTCAAGTGATAACAAAAGACGGAGTGGATAAATATGAAGCATCCTAAAGAATCAGTGATGGTTAGACAGAGAACTTTAGGCTCTGCGCGACTGTCTTAGCCACAGTTACTGCCAACCTAGAAACGTCAGATCTTTTTGCAGGACCCTGTATTATTTCAAAATTGTTGTTTTCTCTTGAAATAAAACAGATGGACCATCTCTAGGAAGAGACACTGTTTCCCATAATTATATCAGACGCGTTCCCCAAACCTTTATAGTCGAAACGCAATGTTGTCAGAAAAAGAACAATAATAAAAAAGGGCATCAAGATAATAATTTGCTTTTCCAATCTACGTGGTCGAATAAGCCACATCCCAAAATGTGTAAGATATGACGTGACAATAGACCAGCCTCATGGGCTAGTGGTCAGAGCTTCTGACACAGTTCATGAGGTCCCAGGTTCGATTCCCGGTTAGAACACAGGAATTTTTCCTAAAGGGGAATGTTCCTGTGTTCGTCCATGGTCTGGAAATTAAGTTACGCTTAGGTTTAAGACCTTTCCTGGCACATCATCATCATCATAATCATAATCATCATCATCATCATCGAAGTGGGTTACAAATAAGCCATTGCCAGGAGAGACCAGAAATGTCAAATGACAACCTGATGGCACTGGACTAAAAAAATTATATGACAATAGGTAAAAGCAGCAATACATAAGACCAAGTGGCGTTTGTAATAAAGATATTATAATAAATGGACAGAAATATGAGGAAGTAGATTCTTTTAAATATCTAGGAGTTGTAATTACCCAAGAAAACACTGCAGATGCGGATATGAGGAAAAAAATTGCTGGGGGAAATAGATGCCTGAGAGCCCTTAACAAAACTTTGAGAGCAAGATGCATAAGTAAAAAAGCAAAACTTACATTATATAAAACAGTCGTAAGACCAATTGTGCTTTATGGCAGTGAAACTTGGACTCTGTCGAAGAAGAAAACAATGGAACAACAACTGATGACATGGGAAAGGAAAATTCTAAGGAAAATCTATGGTCCTAAATATGAGAATGGGCACTGGAGGATTAGATATAATACAGAACTGAAAACTCAATATAAATCTCCAGATATTGTTGCTGAAATCAAAGCCCGTAGGTTGGAATGGTTAGGACATGCAATCAGGATGAATGATCAGAGAATACCAAAAAAGATTCTAAACACAAAACCAGAAGGCAGGCGCAATATTGGCAGACAGAAACTAAGATGGTTGGATGGAGTGGAGGAAGATTTAAGGACTCTAGGCGTGAGAAGATGGAGGCAGAAGGCTCTGGTTGGACAGGAATGGATCAAGATCCTAAGGGAGGCCAAGGCTAGACTACAAGGGCCGTAGTGCCAAAGAAGAAGAAGAAGAAGAAGAAGAAGAAGAAAAGCAGCAATTATCAACACTGCTAAACTACTATTTCTGTTGTGCAACTTGTCTTCCGTCGTGCGTTTATACACGTCTTTGAAAAAGTTGTTAAAATGCAGTCAGTAAAAATAAAGTCTGACTTTTCTAACTGCTACTGAAATAAACAAGGAAATATGACGCTTAAATAAACATCCATAAAAATTCAGGTAACGTGACTTCGGCCTTGAAGGCATAATCAAATACTTCAGACAATAACATTTCTTTCACGTCTTAACGGAAGTCAAAAAACGACAGGCAACGCAATCACTAACTATAGCATGAAGGAAGTAAAACGATTAAGAGAAGTTTTAAATGTAATAATATTTACTAAAACGAGTTTTATGTGACTATATTATTAGAAGTCTGATAAAAATATAAATGTTACACGCAAAGATCATTAGGAAAGAAGAAACAAAAATGCATCGAAATATAATAAAATATTTGAGGAGTATAATTTCCGTCAATTTTGAGATATGATGTTATTTAGGGGAGGTCAGGGCAAGTTCGGCATTAGGGGCAACTTCGTCATAGCATCTGTTTCGAAGACCTGAGCAAATAGGGGCTTAGATAAACACAATATAATATTTGTTACTCAGTCAAATGACAAATCAATGTAAAATAATGATTTATATTATATGGTCATTAAGTTTTATATACATGAGCTACAAATTGCAAACGTTTTCGCCCATTCAGGCATCTTCAGGCACAATTATACAATATCTCAATATCAAACTATGTAGCTATTACATTGGTGGTAGATAAACTGTTTAAGATTAATGGTGTACAAAACATCTCCATAATTAAAATGTAATATTACAAGTCATAAATTAAAATAATGTTAAAAACCACGTAGTGTTGTAATTAAACTTCATAATATTCTGTGGAACTCTTGTTCAGTAGAATCCAATGAGTGATGAATTATGTCTGAAATATATAAATAAATACGAAATAGAAATAGGAAATTATCAAACGTAAAAATTTAATCGGAATTGGATTGGATAAGTAAAAGTACTCACGTCGTTTGAACGTGGCAACTGTATAGATCACTATAAAACAATATGTTAAAAACCACGTAGTGTTGTAATTAAACTTCATAATATTTATTTATATATTTCAGACATAATTCATCACTTATTGGACTCTACTGAACAAGAGTTCCACAGAATATTATGAAGTTTAATTACAACACTACGTGGTTTTTAACATTATTTTAATTTATGACTTGTAATATTACATTTTAATTATGGAGATGTTTTGTACACCATTAATCTTAAACAGTTTATCTACCACCAATGTAATAGCTACATAGTTTGATATTGAGATATTGTATAATTGTGCCTGAAGATGCCTGAATGGGCGAAAACGTTTGCAATTTGTAGCTCATGAGTATAAAACTTAATTACCATATAATATAAGTCATTATTTTACATTGATTTGTCATTTGACTGAGTAACAAATATTATATTGTGTTTATCTATATTAATTGACAATCTGAATATTTCCAACATGCTTTCTAAGTTAAATAGGGGCTTGTTTAGAGGCTAGCATGTTGAGAAACCATGGCCGCTTGCTGTTAATAACGCTTGTGTGGTATGGAGAGATATTCGCAGTTGTAACAGGCAAATATATTTTTCTAACTGATGGCTTATTATAATTATGATATTGAAGGTCTTAAGGAACCCGTAATGAGAACATAGATTATATTAGTGAGTGGCATCATTATTTAGTATGAATAAATCTGTATCAGATTATGAGCTTGGCAAGGCGGTTGAAAGTCTCTAATAGGAATGTTGATTAATATTTTTTTTCCTGCCAATTGGGGCAACTTCAGCAGTAAGCTGCCGATCTTGCCCCATGGAAAGAAAGAAGAATAAAGGTTTCTGTATTGCTTGTAAACTATATAAAATAAGTAATTATGGCACTTAAAGTAATTTAAAACAATTATTCATTTCAGTTGCCTATTTATTACAAAAGGAATACTGAAAACAAATATGACCAGAACGCACTCAAGAAAGCTCTACGTGAGCATAAACAAAGGAAGATAAGCCTGTTATCTGTCGAAAATAGAGTGCCACAACCTACACTTCAATATTGGCTGAAAGTAGACCTTCCAGCATCAGGTGTACACAATAAAGTCAGGTTTAAAAGAGCGTTTGCTTCAGATATGGCTGACAATTTGAAGCAGCATGCAACAAATCTGCAGAAAATGTTTTTCAGAAAGTCTGGAGTGGAATTTCGAAGATTAACCTTCGAATTCGCAAAATTCACTCATATAGAGCAGGAATGAAAAACTGTGCTACAATTGTAGCAGACGTCACAACCCGGAACACGTAACTCATCCCTTCCCTTCAATCCTCGCGTAATTGTAGGGTAGGGGAGAAGAGAGATTTATACAGTGCGCTTGCCAAACGTCACAGAAACGTCACTGAAGGGGAACAAACTCTTCCCGCAGGCTTCCACCCCTCTCTTCCCCAGTTCTGCAACCCTGATATAGAGCACCCTTTCAACACAAACAAGAAGATGGCTGGATCTGCCTGACTTGAGATTTTCATGAAGTTAGAAAATTGTCTAAAAAAAAAAATACAAGATCAGCCACACAGAATTAAACATAACACTGAAGACGAAGAAACATTTTGCATATATTGCAGCGAACAATATGAACTTACACAGGAAGAATAGATTACTTGCAAAGAGTGCAAGTTATGGGCGCATGAATAGATACAGATATGGAAAATGTATTTGGATACTTCATTTGTGATATGTGCAGGTGTTAAATTTAGCCCTACGATAGTTTCTTATATTGTAAATCAAATCTGAACTTGGAAATACAGTTTTTGTTGAGGATGCAAATACTGACGAAGTTGCCCCAGAATGTGGGGCAACTTCGGCAAATGTAGCATCTTTAATTTATTTTTGTGTTTAATTCAATGCTTCACTTATTGTAAATTCCAATACATATATATATATATATATATATATATATATATATATAATATAAATATACCAAGTAGATTCATCATTAAAATTTTGAAACATAAATTGAATTTTTTTGTACTTATATGAATGTTTAGCTTAACGTGCCGAACTTGCCCCGACCTCCCCTAACTATTGTCATAGCATGGGCTGGGTGAAAGTAGTACAAATAATAATAAAGTGCATAAGGTTTGCTGATGAATGGCGTTGTTAGCAGAAGAGGCGATGATACTAAGGGATATGCTACTGCAGCTAAATGACAGCTGTGATTAGTAAGGGGTGAAGATAAATGCAGTCAAGACGAAGACAATGGTTATCGGAAGAAAAATAAAGAAGGTAAACATGTGAATATTAAATGTGACAGTAGGGCAAGTGGGCAGCTTCAAATACTTGGGATGTACTATAAGCAATAACATGAGCTACTTCCAGGAAGTCAAAACGAGGATAGCAATGGCCAAGGAAGCTTTTAATAGAAAAAGGAGCATCTTCTGCGGACCTCTGGAAAAAGAACCAAGGAAGAGACTAGTGAAGTGCTTTGTGTGGAGTGTAGCATTGTATGGGGCAGAAACATGGACATTACGATGAAGTGAAGAGAAGCGACTAGAAGCATTTTAAATGTGAATATGGAGAAGAATAAAGCGTGTGAAGTGGACAGACAGAATAAGAAACGAAGCTGTGATTAAGATATATGGATCATAAGGGGAGACTAAAAGGAAGACAGAAAAGAGGAAAGATTGGAGAATGCTACGTTTGCAGTGAAAGACTTGGGCAGAGAATTATGAATGAATGAATGAATGAATAATGTTATTCAAAGATCATATTCTGCTCTTTATGAATTCACGAAGGTTTCGTTACATATTGGAGAGAAATTACTTAAACTTACTATGAAAAATTTCAAAATGTTACCATTTGTTCAACAATTATTTTTGTAACTATTCTAAAAACATAGCTGGAACTATGTACTTTCGAAAACGCACGTCTATTTGAAATTCTCTAAAACTAGGAGATAATAACTATAAACAACTTTCTAACCTATTTTTATAGACTAATCGAATCTAAACCCCTTCTCGATCTAAATCCTTGATACCAATAATTCTGCTATAGGAAAGAATAATAAAAATATGTCTTAATAAGCCTCTTGATTACCCCTCAGAACTGTTGTATTTTGAATTTAAAGTATTTGATATCCATCAAATTTATAACAATGTATTATTGAATTTCGTACATGAAAAAAAGGAATATATTTAATTTGTATTCACATAAATATTAAACTAAAAAAATCACAAACCATATGCCTGACAGAATGTAATTGTACCACAACTATAGCTTATAATCACAGTAGCAACTTCAGTCTAAGGCTTTTATAAAAAGGTAACAGCTAAATTTCCAAACATACAATTTGCTAATGCTTCTTATTTTAAAAAAATCAAGTCATTTCATTTTCATTTTTATTTCATATTTATTGTCATCATACGGCTTTCAGGTAGTGGTGTCCCTCACATCTCTGTATACGGTCCACCACTCCCTTGATACATTCAGCCACACATCCTAATATATTTCTTCTATCATCTATATCTCCCCATATCTTCCCATTACATAAAGTTAAATCCTATATCTGTCTACTTCTTCCTCCATACTTTCAGATGCACAGTTATTATCAGCTCTTTCACCTATTTTTGTCTTCCTTCAATCCCATTCCCGGATACTATGCAATACTGTCTACCTTACTCTTATATACAAACATTCTCAGCTACAATCTACTCATCCATCTCTACTAACATCGTCATCTTACATTACTATTCTCCCTAATTTTCTGTATATCTTAAAAGCCTTTTTATCTCGACTAGTATTCATTAAATTTTTCTACTTTCTCATCTACATTACCGTATCATATTATTTGTCTAATTTATTGTTCAATATTCTCCTGTTTGTAATACTTACTTATTATTACTTGTTCAATTCACTTATCACTTTTTCACTTTTATTTAAAAAAATAAATTAAAGAGTTATTATTGAATGAAAAAATATAACGTTTCAATTACCGTACTCAAATATCTGTGTTTTTCTTTTTCTCTTTTTACTTTTATTCTCCTGATAAATAAAATATTTAATTAAAAATGTTTGTGGAATGCTCCCTGAGCACGATTATGTACTCTTTCTGGGGTGTATCTTTGTGCTAGCAATAAATTATTATTTTATTATTATTATTATTTTATTATTATTATTGTTATTATTATCATCATCATCATTATTGTCATCATTATGAAGTATTAACTTAAACACATAAGAATCACGAACCACTGATAGTCTCATAAAATTAACAAAGGAATAATTAACCACGACTGCCCAAAGCCACAGAACAAGCAAATATTTTAGCAGACGAAAAGAGGAATTATTTGAAACAGAATATACGAGTCACTGTAGCCTGCCTATATCAACATCCTTTCCCGATTATGGCCGTTTTTACTCTGATCATAAAGGAGTGGCGCCAGAGGTGACGTGTCAGAGAAGAATGTGGAGTTATTCTGGGACGCCATTCAGAGTAATTCACGTTTGCAGCAAAGAGAACAATGTGGGATAAGACATCGTACTTTGAAATGGTGTACAGGACTGTGGAGTTCATTATACTACGAGTTAAAGAACGCGCCTTCAAGATATTTTTAGGGTACCGGTAACTCTGAAGGGTGTATAAAGTAACACATAACACGTGCCCTCAATACTGTTATCATAATTGTTACTAAAAGGAAACGTACCTATTTTAAAATGCTACAAGGAAATTTTGACTGAATACTAGGTACAATCAACTCCGGATATAGTGAACCTCTTTGGACTTTCATATTTCGTTCACTATATCCGAAGTGTCTCTCCCCTAACCTTAAATGACAGAAATGAATGAAATTGTGAACAAGAAAATTAAATTTTTAATTTTTGTGGAATGGATTACTGTATACTGTTATTCACAGTTGATTTACTTAAACTATGTTGTCGACCCACGTCCGCTTGCGAAAGACCACGTTCAATGTCACTTATAATATTCGCCTTATCTTCCAAAGAAAACACTTTACGCTTCAACAGTTTTATACAGTACACTCACTGTTGGAACACTTGAAACAGACTGATCAGGCAGAAATGACAAACGCTATTATGGTGTGATTACGTACTCAGCCTTGGAATTTCCCGGGTCACTTAATGGAAACTGGGAGAGGGTTGATGAAGTTCGAAAGCCATCAAAATCTTACCTTCATATATGCTCTGGACATAATGTCCGTCCCGTTTTAATAATAGAAAGCAATTTCATTTTCCGTTGTTTCGATGATATCCGTCATAATGGAAATGTCTCTGAGAACAAAAGGCAACCCTTTGACGGTGGAGGATTAGAAACAACAATAGAGTAGTGTGCCTGAGAATAGGATGGCAACCCTTCGACGGTGGAGTGAGGCAAGGTCGTCACACGTTGCCTGGATTTACAATACAGCTCATTGTCTAGGAATCACTAATCCTACTTTTGCCTCTTGACTAAAGGAGTAAGAAAATTAGAATGTTGTTCTCAACACATTCTTTCAATTTTATAAAAGAAGCTCCGACTTCAAATAAGAATTTGTCACGATACAAGGTTCACTATAACCGAAGGGAAGGTTTACTATAAACGCAAATATTAATGTATTTTTTAAATTATGCGGGTCGGGACAAACGATTTAGGTTCACTATAGCCAAATGTTCATTATAGCCGAGTTGACTATATCCAGAGTTGACTGTATGTATTAAATAGGCTATTAAAGTCAAACGAGTAAGTCTATAGTAAGACATTAGGTATCATCTTCGTTGCACTCATGTTTGCTTTTGTTTCGTGTCTTGATGGTACGTAGATGTAAAATGATATAGTAATTAGTACTAATATTTTAATGTATTTTTTTACATAATTTTTAGTCACTTTAACTACAATGACCATATCGTGACTGTACTATGGATGTGATATTTTGTCTGATGTTCGGCGTTCTCTCTAACCCGAAGAGATCCGACGCCCTGACCTGGGGTGCTCTCTCACCATCACGACATCCACCGCACCGGCTTGACACTTAAATCCCGACAGGACCACCGAGGTGCTCTCTCACCAACACGACATCTGCCGCGTTGGCTGGACACTTAATCCCAGACCGATGCACCGTCTATTTCCGGGGCGGGCATTTAAACTCTCACTTGACAGACGGTTATCTCGTGTACAATGTTGCAACTGTTACGATGTCTGGATTACTGAAATACTACTATTGTCGCGGGGGGGGGTTGTGGATTTGTTTCTCGTGGAAATTGCGTACCAACCCAGCATTTCCTTTATTACTGGAAATATATCCTAGGCCTAGATTGAAGGAACCACGAAAAAAAACCTCAATCAGGTTGACCGGCCCTTGGAGTTTGAACCCGGACCTCCCAAATAAATACGAGTCTCAAACCCAATCGTCTGAGCTAATAAGCTTAGTTACTTAAGATGATAAAAGTTCGCCTTTGGCAATAAGAACGTCATAAGCATAGCATTAATTTTGGCCCTCGGTTGTATAATTCTTTAGCTAAATTACACACAGAACATCTAACATGAAACCCACTAATATACAACAAAAAAATTAGAAACGTCTTAATGTCTTCAATCTGATTAAATGAATTTATAGCCTATGTGTATGAATTAATCCGCCTATATTATATTTGTATTCTATAATTTCGGAATATATTTTTTCATAAATTGTCCTACAGTACGATTATTTAGTCCTGACAGTCGCCGTAGATGTCCGCGTGGGATAGGCGAGTCCATTTAGTTACGCCAAGGGGTGTTTGGGTTATTCGCTGGCTTGCCTTTACCGACCGCTCGCCCTGTCTCTACTCCGGAACTCTCCCCACTCCTCCTATTACTTCCCCTCTTTCGCGTCGCTTAGCTATCAGGACTAAATAATCGGTCTGTACTTTATTCACGTACGATATTATTCTTCTCTATGTTAATATTATATTATATAATTTCATTGTAGCTGTAATTTTAATTTTAGTTCCTATTTTATTTTATTTTCTATACTCCACTTATATAAATATATTATGTTATATCATTTCACTATAGCTGTAATTTTAATTTTAGTTCCTATTTTATTTTATTTTCTATATTCCTCTCATATTAATAATATATCTGAACTGCGACCGAACACGAGCGCTGCTCATTCGGTCCTCAAATTTTGTTAATATTATTGTATCTTCTTTTTATATTGATTGTATTATTTTATCTCTATTGTTGTAATTATATTCTGTAGTCTGATGTATTATTCTGTATTATATCTTCTGTTCGTATTATTAAATAAATAAATAAATAAATAGATGAATGGATAGATATACATAGAGATAGGTATATAGACAGACAGACAGACAGGTAAGTAGGTAGATAGATAGATAGATAGATAGATAGATAGATAGATAGATAGATAGATAGATAGATAGATAGATAGATAGATAGATAGATAGATAGATAGATAGATAGATAGATAGATAGATACAGACAAATAAATAAATAAATAAATGAATAAATAAATACATGAATAAATAAATAAATAAATAAATAAATAAATAAATAAATAAATAAATAAATAAATAAAAAATTAATGTATCAATTAGTCCATCGAAAAAAAAACAAATTTCAATGGTGTGGGAGACACAAATAGAGTTTCCCGCATTTAATAATTGCTGTAAAAGTCCCCTCCCGAATATAAAATACTGGTGACGCGCCAGTTCAGTAGTTACTCATAATGACAGTAGGCTGTAGCAGATTTTGCACTAGGTAATGTGTATCTCCTTATCCTAGACAACCTAATCGAGGTTTGTGTTTTCATTTTATGTCAACTGAGGTTGTTTCAGCAAATATTTTGGTAGTAAACAAACATAATTTCAACAGCTATATCCTTAAATTAGAACTATATTAGATGAGATTGCTAAAGAACAATATTATTCTTCTAATCAGCTGAACAAAGTCAATATAAAAAGAATTCCGCTGCACCGATTGATAATTTTACTTCCACTTCTAGTCGCATGTCTTTTGTATATATATATTTTTTTTCTCGCTTTAATGGCACAACACTGAACCAAGAAAATTACATTACGCTTGCTAGCCAGTCAAGATACGACAGGACTCTTAAAGTACAATATGTATAGCTAATATTAATTACTTGTAATTGTAGCTTGTACTTACTCGAGAGATACATTTGAACATCTGCTACGATCCTCGCTGCACGAGCTCTAGATACAAAGTGACCATTTTGCGTCGTTCCGATTCACAACCCTTCCGCCGAGCACAGCACCAGAAATCTGAAATCAAATGGAAACAGTAATAGATATGTTCCAGAGGAAAGAGACGTTTAATTACACCAGAATATTAATAATATGATTTCAGATTTTCACAATCGTCAACTTGTCCTGGGGGTTAGCTTGTGGTAACGGCTACAATACTTACCTTCCATGATGATGGTGCCGATATGTGACTCCGAAACGTTGGATACCTCTTATGTGCAAGTAATAAAAAAACTTGCACCTCTATATATATACCAAATCATTATTAAAGAAACTATAATGTTTTATATAAGGTCTAATAAAGAATAAGTTCAGATGCACCATTATACAAAGTGAACCGTAAATAATGCAATTAATTCTAGTGGCTGATTCCTTGAGTAAAGAATAAAAAAAATATTATTTTGCTATATTTTCAATAGTTTTCCAGAAAAACATGCATTTTAAAAATACATAAATTATGAGATCTTGCAACGCTGCAACGAACAGACAGTACACATTAAGTTTGCTGCTCTGAACAACCCCTTCACCTGGCTTGTTGAAGGTCATTGCTATATACAGTATTCAACAGTGTTGTTTGTACAGTTCTATTTTCAAAACAAAACGGTAATTTATCTTATGAAAATATATAATTTAATTTATTTTCAATTAGACAACTATTACACATGGACTTTGAAATATATTGAAGTCAAAAAATAAAATGCAAACTTCTGAATACATGAAGGGGAGAGGATGGTATTTTTCTAACTTTTTTCCTATTTGGTGTAAATTATTAATTTTTTTTATGTATAGAGCTCATAGCTGTGGCAACTCAACCAAATAAAAATATAAAAAAAACTTATTTGGGGGCCCAAATTTGAAAAAAAATATACCCAATGCAGGATTGTACTAAAACCGATATATCTAAACCGCTTTTAAAGATCGATTCAAACAGTTTTTGCAATGTATTTGCAAAAGTATGTTCTACAAATTGTCTGCAACAGAATTTTGATATTAGTCCCTGCGTTTGTAAAATAAACAATTAAAATTTAGTAACAATTTTCTGATTTCCTTTCTTGCAAACAAACGGACGTATTTTTAAAATGAAATCAATTAACAAAATTCTGTTACAGAGAAAAGTTTCCTAATAGTCTAAAGAATGTGTGTTCTAAATTTCATGTATGTATCTTTAATAGTTCAGAAATTATATCCATTTTGACTGGCAATGTAGCAAAAAAAAAAAAAAATGAAGTTACTGGAAACCGATAAAAGTGGGCGTGTGATTTAAAAATCCATAGCGCAGGAAGTTTAAAAATGACGTCTCAACATCCGATAAGGGCACAAATACCCACAAAATGTTATGCAATGCATTCCACACATATCAAAGAGTATTTTAAAGAAAAAAAATTTGAAAATTTAATTTACCGGAAACAACAATAAAAGTGGGCGAATGATTTAAAAATCCATAATGCAGGAAGTTTAAAAATGGCGATCCACACATATCACAGGGTATTTTAATGAATTTTTTTTTTTTGAAAATTTAGTCATTTTTCATAAAAAATACCATCCTCTCCCCTTAAACAAAACAAAATAAACAAAAAACATGTCCAATTTCTATGCAACAGTCTTGTTTGTACACTTTGATTATTTACACATTTGAAAAACAATTAATGTCCTGTAGTATAACTTTTCGAATTTATTATTGCTTGGTATCTTCTTCTTATTCATTTTACCAAGTTTTATACCGTTCTGATTTGATTTTAGCCCATATTTTCTCACTACATGTTTGAAATCCTCTACGGTTTTACACTTCTGCTTTCTCACACTTTTACAATTTACAAAGATTTTATTGCAAGCAAAAATTAAATACAATAACAAATATTTTACAATATTATTGTAATACTCGTATATGAACATTCTTCAAAATTCGAAATTGATTACCAATCTCATAGTAAAATAGCCTACATATTACAATTTATTGTATAAATACAATATAACTGGGTCACACCCGAAAAAGCAAGATGCTTGAGGTCGGGTGTGACCAAGAATGAAAACTGGATAAAAGAAAAAAAAAATAAATGAAATAATAGGATAATAATAATAATAATAATAATAATAATAATAATAATAACCACAACTGTGATTAAACTGTTAAATGTAATTACAGATAAAGTTTAAAAAGAATAAGAATAAAAACAAAAACAAACCAATCAACCAACCAACGGTACCATAGCCTACAGTATAAATAAACATACTAAGTTAAGAATACAACATTGCTAAGGTGACAAAAAAAATAAAGAATAAGAATTTACATGATTATAATTTTAAAAACAGTTCAAGCACTTGTTTTTGAATATTATATTATTTAATAATTTTAGTTTAGGATTCCTCTTTATAAAATCATTATATAATCTTGGACCGTGATTAGAACTGTGTCTTAGACCTGCTTCAGTCTTACATTTTGGTTCAATGAGGGGGGGGGGGCGAAATACTGTATCTTCTTGTGTTGTGGGCATGATCGGATGATATGAATTTAGCTTGATATTTATGGCAGTGATTCAAAATAGTATACATATAAATTTGCTTGATATTTAAAAAATTAAATTCTTTATATATGAGATGAGTTGGATGATCAAGTTTTCTTCTTAAACATATTTTAATAATTCTTTTATGTAGTAATATTAGTGGGCGAATGGTACTCTGTGATAATCCAGCCCATCCTATAATACCATTCTGTATTATAGACTTCTTACATAATTTTCAAAGAGATAAAGCACAATTAACAAAAAAAAAAAAAATCAAGCATAATGTAGATTGCTTAATAAGTTCTTTTTTATACTGATCCCATTCCATGAGCACATAGGCTATTTTTTTTTGTTACATAATGTTGCATTATAAACTTGTTTGTACTGATGATTATTTTACGAAAGTTAAGCTTCACAGATGATTATATTTATTAGATACCATATTTAACGAAGCGAAGTCAGGCCGCATTATGTTTGTGCTCATATCGCAACGATCCTGTCAAAATTGAGAAGGAAAATAGCTCAATACTTTATCTTCCACGACAAGTCTACAGTCGGTAGCCTGTGAGCCAGAAGAGGTCTGCAAGATGTCTAGATACCGAATACAAACACAGCTTTCAGACTTGAAGCAACGTCTTCATAAGGACGTATTATAACTGTCTGCAAGTATGACAGTCCATGCCCTTTATATGTTCACGAGAGAACTGATAGAAAACATTTTATCATGGTTATTCAGTTAGGACACCTCCTATAAATATCTTAAGCTGGATATCATTCCTAAAGACACTTTGGTATATTAATCAACTTCTTTACTCAAGGCTTCTATTCAGAGAATAAGTTACTTCACATTTTTCTTTGGTCTGTCCGGATTTATCCTTCATGGGATGAAATTGATGTCACTGAACAGTATCAACTTTATGTTTTAAGCGGTAATTTTGTCTATATTGAATTCAGATCTGAAGTAAAAAATTGACTATAATATACGGATATTTTTTTATGAAAAATTTGTTTTTTTTTTAGTTGGTTATTTAAGGACGCTGTATCAACTACTAGGTTATTTAGCGTCGATGAGATTGGTGATAGCGAGATGATATTTGGCGATATGAAGCCGAGGATACGCCATAGATTACCTGGCATTCACTTTACGGTTGGGGAAAATCTCGGAAAAAACCCAACTACGTAATCATCCCAAGCGGGGATCGAACCCGCGCCCGAATGCAACTTCAGACCGGCACGCAAGCGTCTTAACCGACTGAGCCACGCCTGTGGCTGAAAGATATGTTTTTATATCTGTCACAAAAATACATGAAAATGCATAATTTAAATACACTGCTCCGTCGATATAGGAGAAAGCTAATGTTTACCTATTTAGATATAACACATGGAACAAGTCCACTGCAATCGGCAAGCATCATGTTTAGGTAGAGTATGAAAGTCAAGAAATATTATTGACAATAAAAAAAAATTGATCATACGGGAATGGGTATTTAACAATTTGTCAATGCCGGAGCTGTGCACGGACCTGGGTTAGATTCTCGTTTGGTCTGATTACATGGTTGGGTTTTTCCGAGGTTTTCCCCAAACATAAGGGAAGTACCAGGTAGTCTATGGCGAATCCTCTGCCTCACCTCACTTCATCTCGACAAAAGATTGTAATCTTGTAAAATTTTGATTTGTCCCGCATCTTAAAGATTCAATGCTGATATAAAATCTATGGAATACAATAAATGAGATGAAAAATGAAAATAAAAAAAAAAACACGTTAAAAATAGGCTATTTTCTTTCCTCTTCTACTTGCTACCGCCGGGAAATTAAAATTATCTGGAGATATAGAAAATTTGAGATAGTACAGAAGTTAGACTTGTGGAAGTTGGACTCAATTTGTAATATTGACGGAGTACCTTCAGCCTTTAGTCTTGTTCATCACAAATATTACTCGAGTCAACGTCACAGATCGTACCGAATTCGGGGAATAATAAGCCTGGACTGAAATGTAGAGGGGAGGGGGACACTGATACCATAGTCTAGTACAGACGTCTCCAAAAGCGTACTCGCGAGTAGGCCCCTGAACGGAACCGAAGCCAGTACGTAATGAGCGCTCTCCGCCTCACCCATCCCCATCTGTACTGTACTCAATGTTTATGCGCAAACGAAGAGCAGTGGCGGACTGCCATTATCATTGTGTTGGTCGGCGTGTTCCACCTTTTCACAATGTCTTCTAATCATGGACGTAGTGCATTCAAGGATGAATAGGAAGAGAAAATTTTTTTTGAGTTAGTGGAGAGAATATGAAATGCTTAATTTGCTCGAAAATTCTGAAGTGTGTGTTAAAATTCAACATGCGACGACATTACTCGACTCTTCACAAAGAATATCATACAATTACAGGTATGCTGGACATGTGAAAATAATTTATTTTGGGGCTATCTGTGTAACTGTTGGTTATACATAATAATCAGTATATTAAAATACGTTTACACCCAGTACCGCATGACAAACATAGTGTTTCCGTTTAATTTTATGTGAAATGCGTGGGCCTACAAATATTTTGATAAATATAAAACAAGAAAATATAAACACAAATCACACACGTGTCCTCAGTCTTAAACAAAAAAAGCTTTTTGCTAGCTATGTTTTAGATTGGAATATTGGAAAATCAATGAAGCCCTTTACAGAAGCATCATTTGTAAAATCGTGCATACAGGACGTTACTAAAATACTGTGTCCAGAACAAAGTCAAAGTTTAAGAAAATTAAAGTGTTTCCAATTACAGTTCAGAGAAGGAATTTCAAGACTGCAAATGTAATTGAATCTGAAGTCGAAACCACAATTAACCAGTTTATAGCTTACTCACTTGCATTGGACGAAAGCACAGATAGAAATGACAAAGCTCACTTAACCATTTTCATCCGAGGAGTTAATGGCCATTTCACTGTGTCTGAATGTCTTCTAGATGTAATTACAAAATACAACTGGAGAAGATCTTTTCCAGTTACTGAAAGGCACCATAGAACAGAAGAGGTTGAATTTACAATGGCTTGTGTCAATAGCAACAGACGGGGCTCCAGCTTCATGGTATGTCAAAATAATATACAAACGTATGATATTTCTTATTCTTTTGATGTTATTATTTGTAAACTTAAGCAGACCGTTGCCGCAATCACCCACTGATCGCTCCTATCTGTTGAGGTACGAGTCTCTTCTCCTTTCTTAGCCTTACAGCACACTGTGTTCGGCGGGCAGCATCGAGAGCACGAATGACGATATGCTTTTTGGAGACCTCTGGTCTAGTATATACAGTCACGAAGCTCAATACGTCGTAAATATGCATCCATAGATAGTTACTAACCACTAAGATTGCTAATATCGCCTCATTACAGACAATGCGAAATAGTACCGGCACAGTCTATTGTTCCTAGCACCGACACAACTCAAGCTTCGTTACTGTATATATACTAGACTGTACTGATACTACCGTCATCTTGTATAGCAAACGTGTTTGTCGTGCGTGCGAAGGAACACCTGATCTGCAGTCGTCTGAAATGCGGGTAGCAAGGTGTTTGTATTTTGAACGTTACTGTTCACATATTTATGAGCAGAATAAAGTCTGGAAATAACCGCTGCGCAATGCAAGTGATCGTGTTTTCCTGCCGTCTTCATATAAAAGCAGAGAGTTCGAAATGTTTGTGGTAAAGAGGGTTTTAAACATGTTCTGTACTTTAATGGAGATGTAAACCTCAGTTTTGGCACTCTTCCAGCTTAACAAAACCTTTGAAATAAATATTATAGTGTGTGTGAGTGACCTTAAAAACATCTACAGTATATCTATGTCCAACCAAATGTTTACAATATGGGATTTGAGGCTTTAATAATGTTTAGTTTGCGGTGTAGTTTTTGGATCTGATTAAACTGAAGTCTCGAAAATACGTACTGATTCCATCGTGTTGAGAGAAACAAGAAACGCATCATAGGGTCGCTGTAACTACACAAAATATATAGCGTCAATGGAATTGATGAGATATGTACTGGGTGTTAAAAATAACGTTTACAACGTATCAGGGATGATAGAAGAGGTAAAAACAAACTTCTGTTTTAAGTGACAAAACTTTAGCAGATACACTGTTTTGCCGCGAGATGGCCTGAAGGATAGATGACTTGACTTCCGTCACAACACACACTGGTTAGTTCTGTTTGTGCACGACAATCTTGTTGGGCCTTATCTGTTGCCGAACAGTCTCCGTGGTGGTAATTATTTTGTTTTTCTATGCGACGTTCTACCAGAACTTTTAGAAAATATCCCATTGAACACCAGAGAACGAATATGGTTTAGCATGACGGTGCACCTCCACACTTTGGTCGTCGTGTCAGGAACCATCAAAATGCTACATTTCCCGATCGTTGGATTAGCAGAGGTGGGCCGGTACCGTGGCCACCTCGATCACCGGACCTAACCCCACTGGATTTCTTTTTGTGGAGAGACGTGAAACGTTTTGTGTATGAGACACCGATCGATACGGCAGAAGACATAGTTGCTCGCGTTGTTGAAGCTGCACATGTTATTAGAGACGATGTTGGCCTTTTGAGCGTTGCAGACACTCCATAGTACGAAGGTACCAGTTGTGCAATGCCTTCAATGGACGGCAGTTTGAACACCACCTCTAAAACGATAACTGGTCTTGTTCTTTATGGATTATACTAACACTTACGTACACAATAAACGGAGCATCTGCCAAAGTTTTGTCGCTTACAAAAGACATTTGTTTTTACCTCCTCTATTATACCTGAAACGTTGTTAACGTTATTTTTAACACCCTGCATACAGGGTGTTTCAAAAATAGAGGGCATTATTTCAGGTATGTATTCCCCATGTGTAAACAATACAAAACATTCATTACAACATGTGTCCGAAAATTCTTGGTTTCCGAGTTATGGCCTTCAAAACAGTGATATCCACCGGAACGTTTTTCTTCCCGCAGGTAGTTGCCTTTACAGAGGATGTTCAAAGTATCCATCTCCTGCTTGAATACAGGTCTCACATCGATTCGATTCCGAAGGGATTCCATGTCAGGCACCGGTGATGAATACACCAATGATATTAAATAGCTCCACAAGTAGAAATCGATAGGGTTCAAATCAGGTGACCGTAGAGGCCAAGCAATTGGGCCACCTCTACCTATCCATTGATCAGGGCAGGGCGTACCTCTCCTGGTAAAAACGACGAGCCAGCGCAGCATTGCCGTCTGCCTTACTGTACATGAAGTGCACTTCTGCCAACTCCTGATTTGAGTACTGTACATGTCTCACAGTACAACGCCAAACACAACATTCAATGTACCCTTCGCCTCGGAATTAACTGTCAGAGTGTCATAAATAACATCTAGAATATTGTGAGGCCTATTAGAGTGTTTACCTCTCATATCTGTCATAAGTTATAACCGCAGTCTAGTATATACAGTCACGAAGGTCATACGTAGTAAATATGCATCCACAGATAGCTGCTAACCACTAGGATCGCTACTATCGCCTCATTACAGACAATACGAAATAGTACCGGCACAGTCTATTGCTCCTAGCACCCTCACAACTCAAGCTTCGTGATTGTATATATTATTAGACTGTGGTATCACCTAATTTCACTATATTTTGTACAGTTATCACTCGTTTATTAAATACTTTAAACAATGACAGAATAAAGGACTTGCATAAAAATTCTTCTCAGTCAAGATACTGTATATCCTACAACATTCTTGTTGCTGTGGTTTTACAGTTGTCTGACGTTACTTAATGGTCCTCCTCTCCAAATATCCCATAAGAAATGTATCCTGTTGGTTTTTGCTTCCAGTTTTCCAAAATCCTCAATGGAAAATGGCTTGTTCCTCTGCAGACATTTCATATTTCTTCTGGCAGGAACTGGCTTAAATGTTTTGCTGCTAACCTATCAGAAATACGGTCGTTCCTAAATGACTGGATTTAACATTTTATAGCACTGCATACGCCTACACTGGTGGCCATAATTCTGGAAACTTTTTGTGTTTGTAATGAATTATTGTGACATCTGTAATTAATCAGAAATTTATACATTTTAAAATATTAGTCATGACTGATTCGTCAATTACGGAGTTTTAATAAAGGTATTTTATTAAATTCTTAATATTTTAACAATAAATAGTCATTATGTGGAGAATTATGTTCTTATCGTTTAAGATCTAAATATTAATTTCAGATTTCATTATAATTTCCCATTATTTACTGTAGTAAAAGTTGGTCCACTGTTGATTTTAAGATTATGTTTGATCATTAGAAGAATTGTTGAGCACTGTTAGCATAAAATATGGACATTATTAGTGTGTTTCTATCATTAGTCTGACAAAATTACGTTCGGTTATCACCTGATTGCTTTATCACAAATTTTATTGATAATAATTTTGTCACAATAGCTCCATGAATGGACTGAACACATTCTAATCGAAGTAGGGCAATCACACTTCGAGAAGAAGGCTACACATTCAAGGAAATTGCAAGGAATCTTGGTAATGATGCTACAGTGTCTGGCGTCCAGAAGGTATGAGAGAGGTTGAAATCCACAAAATCTTGTAAAACAGCACCTAGCACTGGTAGAAAACCTACAGTAAGTCCAAGAGATGTGAGGCAGATTTATCGATTGGTATATTGAAAGATGGAAAAAAATATCCTAAAGAGGTACAGGAAGTTCTACACAGCAGTGGATGTAATATTTCTGCGAGAAATCTTCGAAGGAAGTTATTCCACAATGAACTGAAAGCAAGAACACTCAGAAATAAGGCATTTCTCAGCAAATGACAACGAGAAAATCATCAATCATGGACAAGTGATGACTGTACGAAAGTGATATGAATTGATGAAACAAGGGTTTCTATATTTGGAAGTGACGGAACCAAATACATTCGTCGACGAAATGGAGAAACCTTGAATCCTGAGTACCTCATCGCAACCATGAAACATCCTGTTGCTGTCATGATCTGGGGATGCATGTCCAGGAATAGAGTAGGAGGACCAGATTTTTCAAGGGAACTTGAACACGGAAAAATGCAGAAAAGATATGCTGGAAGTGAAATTGATGTTATCCATTGCCGACTTACACCCAAATTGTTATGACTTTGTATTTCAACAAGATGGTGATCCATGCCATACTGCCAAGAGTGTTATGCAATGGTTTCAACAGAAAAACATCAAGGTGTTAAAGTGGCCTAGGAATAGTCCTTACCTTAATCCAATTGAAAACTTGTGATCAAGGTTAAAAAAATTTGGTGTCTAAAAAAATTCCAGCAGCAAAACTCAATTCATTGATGCCACTATTCACAGCTCGTTTCGGATCATCAGCAAGGAAGAACTGAAACCTCTTGTGGACTCAATGTCCCGCAGAATTGATGCTGTCACTAAAAATTAAGGTTATCCCACAAGGTAACAACTGTTTACAGACAGAATGAATAAATAACACGAAAGTGTTTCTAACTGTTAATGTATAAATATATGTTTTCTCATACACATTATGATATAAAGTAATGTATTTTCTATAAAAATGGATTAGACAATGTTTGTTTGATGCTTTCAGTCATGAGTAACATTTTAAATTGTATTAATGTGTGAATAAAAACAGATGTAATAACAATTCAATACAAAAACAAAAAGTTTCCAGAATTATGGCCACCAGTGTATATTATTAGTCCCTTATAGTCATTCTCCACTGACAAAAATAAATAGTAATACTCTATTTCTTTCTCCACTTTTCTTGACCTATTTGTGTAAGCTTTGCCGTAAGTTCGTTGTCGCTTTCATAGTTGTTAAACCGTTCTCGTTTTCTACCTTTCCGTTTGTAATTCATTTTCACCGATACTTTCAACATCAGAAATGTTATATTCGCTTCCATTAGGCGAAAGATAGGATAGATCAGAACATTCGTCAGACAACGCGAACACCTTCGCCGGTCGTCGAACCACAGTAGTGAGATGGAAGACGGACGCAATTCAATAATACCTCTCTATTGCAATCTATTGGGACTAGAGGCATAATATTGTGGTGATTGGTAGAAACGCCGCCAAAGAACGTATTTAGCCATTTTACGGATAAACGCCGTAATTCGAATTACGCCCTTCTTCCAGCTAACCACTCAATTATCTTATTTCACACCATTCTTCTGAACGCTTATATAATTGTTGATCTCATTGCAGAAGGATTTCCATGCCTTCTTGCTCGGAAAAGAAAAATATAAAATATAATAGAACGGCAATGCGAATACATTAAGTTCAATGCTTATAAAAAGCGACAAGGTAGAAGAAAACTGACATGCACAATACAACGCGACACTTTTGTTCTGCTGTTTCAATGGAGGCGGAGTATCGACAGACAAAATAAGCGACAGAATTACTATCAGTGCGTTACAACATGTATTACCAATTTGTTACTCTTTGAAGTAGGAGCTAATTGATTATTCTATTACAGATATCCCTTCCAGCGGACTGTTTGTTGATTTTAAGAATTAAGTTTGCATATGGGGCTTTATACTTTAATTCTGTCTGGATCATGACGGGCTGTTTATTTGCGCAAACACGCAATGCCTGCATTTTGCAGACAGAAATAACTCGATCATGCTGGTTTGGATTTCAGTACGAATATGTACGTGTGTGACTACAACATACGAAAGGCTTCATCATGACTAAACAGAAGTTTTGAAGCTCTTCAACTATCTATGGATTCTGACAGTTTTAGAGGAGTGGTCGTCAGTACTCGTTTAAATGGGTAAAGGGTAAGCGGAGCCGTCCCGTGTGCCCCGTCGTGCAGCAGGAAGAGGTAGAGAGCATACCTGCTAGCAGCTACGAATGCAGTGTGTTCTCGGCGGATAAGAAACGCAAGCTGATGACAGCTGTTTTAGAGTATGTCTCACTCTCTCCATACTTTATTTTTGAAAATAATTGTTTCTTATTTCCTATTTACGCATCCAATAAAACACATCATCAATCCAACCACTTCCTCGAACATCCATTCATTCACCAATCTATCCGCCCATCCACACGTCGACCGGTCTATCCATCCACACATACACCTATCCATCCATCCACCCACCCATCCATCCTTCCATCCATCCACACATCCATACATATAACGATCCATCCATACATATAACGATCCATCCATCCACACATCCACCTATCCATCCATCTACATATCCATCCATTCATACATCCACAGATCCATCCATCCAAACATCCACCTATCCATCCATACATCCACCGATCCATTCATCCATACATTCACCGAACCATCCATCCATACATTCACCGAACCATCCATCCATTCATACATCCACCGATCCATCCATCCATCCAGCCATCCATCGATCCATTCATCCGTACATCCACGATCCATCCATCCATACATCCACCGACCCATCCATCAATTTAACGATTCATCTATCCATACATCTAACGATCCATCCATCCATCCATCTAACGAACCATCCAGCCATACTTCCACCACTCCATCCATCCATCCATCCATCCACCAATCCATCCATCCACCTATCCATCCATACATCCACCGATCCATTCATCCATACATTCACCGAACCATCCATCCATCCATTCATACATCCACCGATCCATCCATCCATCCATTCATCCGTACATCCACGATCCATCCATCCATCCATACATCCACCGATCCATCCATCAATTTAACGATTCATCTATCCATACATCTAACGATCCATCCATCCATCTAACGAACCATCCAGCCATACTTCCACTACTCCATCCATCCATCCATCCATCCATCCATCCATCCATCCATCCATCCACCAATCCATCCATCCATACATCCACCGATCCATCCATCCACAGATCCATCCATCCATACATCCACAGATCCATCCATCCATAGATTCATCCATATATCCATCCATCCATCCATCCAACCATCCATACATCTAACGATCCATCCATCCATACATCCACCAATCCATCCATCCATACATTTACCGATCCATCTATCCACACATATACCGATCCATCTATCTATACATCTAACGATTCATCCATCCATACAACTGATGATCCATTTATTCATACATCTAACGATCCTTCCATCCATACTTCCACCGATCCATCCATCCACAGATCCATCCATCCATACATCCACAGATCCATCCACCCATAGATTCATCCATATATCCATCCATCCAACCATCCATACATCTAACGATCCATCTATCCGTACATCCACCGATCCATCCATCCATACATTTACCGATCCATCTATCCACACATATACCGATCTATCTATCTCTACATCTAACGATTCATCCATCCATACAACTAACGATCCATCCATTCATACATCTAACGATCCATCCATCCATCCATCCATATATCCACCGATCCATCCATCCACAGATCCGTCCAGCCATACATCCACAGATCCATCCATCCATAGATTCATCCATATGTCCATCCATCCATCCAACCATCCATACATCTCACGATCCATCCGTCCATACATCCACCGATCCATCCATCCATACATATACCGATCCATCTATCCACACATATACCGATCCATCTATCTATACATCTAACGATTCATCCATCCATACAACTAACGATCCATCCATTCATACATCTAACGATCCATCCAGCCATACTTCCACCAATCCATCCATACATCCACCGATCCTTTCCATCCAACAATCCATCCAGACATCTAGCCATCAATCAATACATTTACCCATCCATCCTTTCATCCATCCATCCATCCAATCAACTACCAGTTCAACAATTTATCTACCCATATATTCACCTACTCACTCACCCATTCATACGTCCAGTGATTATATTATGCCGTTATATATGTTTACTTTTTAATTTTTCCTCTTTCCCCTTTATTTTTTCTTTCTTTCTGTCTATCCGCATCTCTCTTAATATATGTCTTCATCTCTATCTCTCTTTCTTTCTTTCTTTCTTTCTTTCTTTCTTTCTTTCTTTCTTTCTTTCTTTCTTTCTTTCTTTCACTAATCATTTCCTTCTTTCTTCTTTATTTCCTTTCCTTCGAAATTCTTGCTTTAAACGTCCTTCCTTCCTTTTCTTCTATTTCTATATTTTTCGCTTTCTTTCCTGCTTTCATTACCTACTTATTTTTCTTTATTATTTCAGTATCTCCTTGTCTTCCTTCAACTTTTCCGTTTTATTCTCATTAGTGTCTTCCTCCCATCAATTTTCCCCTCTTCAACATTCATCTCGTTCATTCCTTCTTCCCTTTTTCACGTATCCTTCCTTTTTCTTCCGTTCAAAATCCTTACTTCTTAATAACAAGTTGCATTTTTCCATTTACTGCAGTCTCTTATTTTCTTTGAGTATCCATTTCTGAGAATCTTCAAACTCTACAAGCACTTCATTTCAGTATCTCTGCACTTACCTCGAAACCTGAGTTCTTTATTTGCTTGCAGCGCTACTTCCGTGTTGGTTTTTATATTGGATGTATGCTCCTCCGAGACATTAAACCCACGACTGGTACTAGCAACATTGATTCATTTCCTTCTATCGATACTCCTGGATATACGTAGATCTGGGATAGGCTATGGGGCATTCCTCCTGTTTTCATGTAGGTTTTAATATAACATTCAGAGTTGATACTGATGATAATCTATATATATATATATATAATTTTAACTGGTAATGGAAATTACGGGAAAACGGCTGAACGGATTTTAATAAATGACCCCTTATTTTGAAGCTTGGAACAATAGTAGTTTTCAGTGAAATGTAAATTTTCCTACATAATTTTCTTTTTTTCCAAAATCCATCTTTCGTCAGTTTTGAGAACTAATTAATTACATTCACGGCCGACTTCATTTTCGCTTCCTTAAGCGAAGCGAGCATCAAGTTGGCCGTGTTGATTTCAGAATAAAACAAAACACACACTACAATAAACAATAGGCTATTGCACGAAGGCCATGACCTACAGGATTGCTGACATAGAGTGCAGACGGCTCAGATTCTTTCCCATCATAATGCCAATATGTCTATCTTCATTTGTGCAATTTTTTGATAACATATAAAAAATAATTTACAGGTCTGATTCTTTGGTCTGTAGTTTTCCGAGTACAGCTGTGTATTGGATATTAAGAACTACAAAACTTAAGAATGTTTGATGACATTATTACCATTAAAAATGAAATATTATTATAGTTAATGCAACACATAATGCTGTACTGATATATGAAAGTGAAACTTTTTGGGGATTTATGAAAGTAGACGCAGAGAAAGAATATTTTATATTAGATCTTCATTTCTATAATTTACTGAGTAACGGCTACAGGCCTATATAAACTTATGTTACTGAAAACTATAAAACTTAAGTAAGGTAACAATATTGTTATTAAAAATGAAATACTTTTACAATTATTAATCAAGTGGTATGGGTCCTTTTCATATTATGTAATGGCAGTGTGACATAGATATTTATATGTCTGATTCTCTAATTTTTTTTGGTAGTAATTGAGTCATGCTTCCTATTTTAGCTGCGTCTTTAAACTACATCAAAATTAATTTCATATTTCTTTGGTTTAATTGATTAGATTTGTGATCGCTGCCAAGCATATTTTGTTGTAGGGAAAATAGCATGCCATTTCACTTCTTGCTACCGTGATGAGTAAGTTTATTTCCCGCAACCAGCAACAAATGAAACACTGAAACTGCTAACGATTTACGATGGACAATTCTATTTAGGGCTCATATAAGATTCTACAACTCTGACATATCATTCGCTCATTTTCCACATCTCAGCAATAAATTCCTCACAACAGCCTATATTACAAAAAATATACGAAATAACATTCATTATTACACAAATTAATCCAGCAGTATTTGATAGATCAGTATTGTCTGGAAGAAGCGCAAAAAATTACAATTCATAAGAAAAGACCAAAAGGTATTACTTATTGATAAAATAAGAGGCCTACAAGATTTTGTAGTCTCTTGATCACCTCAGCAAGATCTCTTAGTGGGAAAAAGTGATTCTGCCCTCTACATTTCAGGTTAGTTCACGAAACATGCAGCAGCTATACCAAGATGCTAAGTCTTTTGTTCAAAGCATGACAAACCTTACATTTTCTTAACTTTCGCATACAATCCGCAATGACCCGAAATAGCTACTGCATTACACCCACATGAAAAACCCACTGATCATCCTGACATTGTTACTAGCGATTTCGCATTGAAACTCAAGAACTGAAGACGGATAGGTTCAAGGAAAAGTATTTGGCAAAAAAAAAAAAAAAAAAAAAAAAACATTCAGAGGGAGTATGTTCCACTATTATGAAAGCAAATAACTATCAAAACGTCTGGTATTCTTCATTGAAAATAAATCTGAATAATTTTTATTTGAACTTTTTATGGACTTAGTTCGCAGGAATTGCTGCACAAGCCACTAGTAATGGTATAATATGTATCATAGAGTATATATATATATAATTATCTACAATCTATATACCATATTATTAGTTAATGGTAGTCCTGTTATATTTTTGTTTTTCAGGAACCCATCCTTAACTACATTTTAGTACTATATAGCCTACTCCTTCCTACGTACAATCACTCTAGTTATTTCTTAACAAAACTCTTTTCCTTTAATTATTATTTATTATTTTATATATGTTTATACCTTAGTTTCCTCTTACAATTTTTTTTTGTATATAAAAAAATTTCCGACTTCCCTCAACTTTCTTCTTTCTGCTGTTCTATATAATGTCCTATACGCTATTTATACTGACACCTCAATAAATATTTTTCTTGTTCTTTCATTTTCTGGACAAGATAGTAGAATGTGTATCGCGTCCGCCCAGAATCGTGATGTATTTGGGGACAACGATATTTAGCGAAATTCGGTTTCGTAAAACAGTTGAAGGAATCACCATGCTGACCGCGTGATTTAATTTAATTTAATTTAATTTATTTTAATTAAAGTCATAAACGCAAAACAAATGCTATGGGCATAGTAAGTCAATACAAAACACAAGTACAGATTAAAAATAAAACTGAAATTAAAATTAGAAGTGAATGGTTCCTGCTTGTTCAAAATATTCACTCATATTATAAAAAGGATTATCAAAAAGCCTTTTCCGTAAGACGATATACCCGTTCACTTCTGCTGAGGCATACGGATTTAAGACCAACTGTCGGCCTTTACCCTCCGTGGGCTGTCGTGTCACGGATTACATTACCCAAATAGTAATATCACAGTCTACTATATACAGTCGCGAAGCTTGAGGTGATTTTTTGCAAATCTCATGATAAAGCGCTCCAAGCGGTTAGCAACTAGAAACAATAGACTGTCCACGGTCGACTTTGGATTGTGTTGTATTTCCATCGAGTGCTAGCTCGTTGCGTATTTCACATCGATGCTTGTGAAATGTTCGCTATTGGTTGTAATGAAAATGTTAATGGCTAAAATACAATAGTTGGAATAATAATATTGTACTAGAGACGTAGAAAAATTAAGTTTGTTTTAATGAAATTTATTGATCACGTTTTATTTTCAGTTGTGGTGGGATTATTATTGCTTAGGCCTACTTTTTTTTTCAAAGGATATGTTTTTAATTATAGCTGTTAATTTTGTTGTTATTTTTATTTGTTACTTACTAGAGACGTAGAAAAAGTAAGTCTGTTACAATAAAATTTATTGATCACGTTTTATTTCCAATTCTGGTGTGATTATTATTGCTTAACCTCATCCCACTTTGTTAACTACGTAAGCCTACACTACAAGTACCGGTACACGTAGGTTACTCCATTAATTCATATTTCCATTATTATTGTTGTAAAGGGAAATGAAAATTAATATTTATTGATTTCATAGTTAATTATCGCTATAATCTTGAATGAGTGAAGCGATTATAGTAAATTTCAGTTCGTTTTGAACAAACAAAAATAATATTAACCTATTTCTTGCAGGTATCTTCGAGTTTATGGTGGAATTTAATATACTTCATTAAAATAATAAATTAACTTTATGCATTTAATATTTCAATAATGGAAGGAAGGTGTTAATTTTTCCAAAAGAACACAACGAAAATGTAACATATTTTGTCGTCTACTAGGAGAGAGATCTGCGATGATGAGGCGATAGTAGCGATCCTAGTATGTATGTATTTATTTACACTGCAAGTGGGCAAGCACCCGGTGGCAGTGGTATATACAATATTAACAATACACAGTTAAAATGATAAGCAATACACAATAAAATTTACAATACATAATAAAATTTACAACACATATACAATTTTATACACAATACAATAAGAATACACAATACAATTTAACACAATAATAATAAAACATAAAATAAAACACCTAATTTTACAACACAACCTACATAATTATGTATAGGTCCTACATAATTTTCAATAGTCTTTCACTTTACTCTCATCTCATTCCCTGTAGTGGCACTATGACGCATTTCACTGACACTTTAGCACACATTTCACTGACACTCTGTAACACATTTCACTGACACTATAGAACACATTTCATTGACGCTATAAATTATCACTGATCGGAACTGTTCACTGCACTGTAAAACCATAACTTCACTGACTCACCTCGCTTCACTGATGCAACAGTTCAAATAAGTCAAATAATTACATCCTTATGCATACTTATAAACAGAACTACATTTAAACTAAACATTTCTAGTCTAAGGCCCTCTTACACGCTATTTTTAAATAATTTACAATTCAAACCAAGGAAGTAGTGGTGGGCAATTACCCATGTTTGCATTTTTACTACATATTGAGCTTCGCGACTGTATATAGTGGACTGTGGTAATATGTTAATTAAAACGAAGTTAACCTAACAAAACTTACAGCTCGTGTATGTAGCCTATTTTGCGCTGTTTGGTGTAAACAGACGGACGGGTGAACAAAGCCAAGAAGACAATGTTTACAAGCTGTAGGCAGACTCGATAATGGAGCGAAGGCGTGTACTGTAGGTTGAATTAAAGTACACGCATTGTGTACAAACACAATAAATTATTATAATAATCAATAGGTACAGTTATTTACATTTATCCCTATTGCGGTGCTTTTAATGTTAACTGGGTTTAATAAAAAATATAACACGCTTCACTTACATTGAATTACGTAACAAGAACTGCCCGTGTTTACTGCAGAATATGACGTGTGTATTAACATGATCGGATGTCTGTGCCAGCTCTCAGTAAGCGAATTTGTTGGTTTTCAAACTTAAATCGACAATTTCATAATCATGTTAGTGGTTGGCCGATAAGCGGGTACAAATTTATAAATAGATATTGCGGGTTCGATCCCGGGTCAGTTCGATGGAATTTAAGTGTGCTTAAATGCGACAGGCTCATGTCAGTAGATTTACTGGCATGTAAAAGAACTCCTGCGGGACAAAATTCCGGCACCTCCGGCGACGCTGATATAACCTCTGCAGTTTCGAGCGTCTTTAAATAAAACATAACATTATTAATTGAGGACCGTCTATTTGCTTATCTAAGTACAATATACACTATTTACCAAAAAGTAATTGGGCACTGTTTTTGTCCCTTTAGAACCTCGTGGTACCATCAAATATCTTACTATATAATAATACCGGACAGCTGTAGGCTATACTAGCAGCATTGGCGTGAGTGCGAAATATCGCGAACCTGACATCTAGCAGAGAGGGATGGAATTACGTCCACATATACAAATATTAACATAGCGAGATTCGGATTATTGTTTAAAAAGTGAGTTACTAATATCACTATACAGTATATGAAATACTTAAGAAATTTTGAATAATATTTAATGTAAAATTATTATCTTATATCAAAGCTGCATATTATGAGAAATATTGCATACTTCATATTACTTTCCGTAATTAATTGTTACATATTTTTTCTTTCGTTTACCGAGACAAAATCAATCTGATATTAGGAATGAATTTACAGTAATGTTTTATATACGCATTGCTGACAACTGCAAAGATAAAATTGATAGTAATCCGATGCTTGTAACAATTAGTAAAGGCATGTGGACAGCAATAAAACTTAATTTGATAAAACCTTAAAATCCAATACATTTTAACTTCTATTCATTTATTAGGTCTAAATAAAAAAAACTAATTTGTATTTTTCTATCAACACAAAGACGAAGGAATTAGGCCTACTAAAGAATGTTGTTGACTCACGTTTTATGAACTATCGGAAATCGAAAGTACGATTTGGAGCAATTTGTAATGCTGTAATTTTGTAGCAATTATAAACAGCACACATACACCCTGACATTTTAACACAGCACTAATTAATAAAACTATTAACTAGTCCAGCAACAATATACATTGCAGTTGATTACAGCTTGTTTCGCGAGTATCTCCACACCGGCAGGTAGGTAGCAGCACCAGCGTCGTTGGCACGCAAAACTGCTAGCTGTCCGGTATTATTATAGTAAGGTATTTGGTATCACCTCTTGTTGCTATAACAGCAGCCACCCTGTCAGCCATGCTCTCCACTAGTTTGTGTAGGATATCCACTGGAATGCGTCGCCATTCCTCTTGCAACATGATACTCAGTTGGACAATGGAAGTTGGCCGCATGTTTCGGCGGCTACTATGCAGTGGTATGAAGACAATAATGTTCGCCGGTTGGACTGGCCTGCACGGAGTCCTGATCTCAATCCCACTGAGCACCTTTGGGACAAATTGGACCGGCGATTGTGGTCTCGGGAGATGCGGCCAACTTCCATTGTCCAACTGAGTGCCATGTTGTAAGAGGAATGGCGACGCATTCCAGTGGCTATCCCACAAAATCTAGTGGAAAGCATACCTGACAGGATGGCTGCTGTTGTAGCAACATGAGGTGGTACCGCGAGGTTCTAAAGGGGCAAAAATCAGTGCCAAATTACTTTTTGGTAGATAGTGTAGTTTTAAGTAATATAGTACATTTATTAAGAGATTAACGTTTTTGGCATTATGATGCCATCGTCATATCCATAACAAGTAAATTTGATTCATGCTAAATATATGTTTGTTTGGAAATCAATAAGTAATATATAGAATATGTACAATATAAATATAGTTAAAATATAAAATGTTCAATATTATAATTAGAAAAGATGTGACTGGTAGCTTGTTACATAATGAAGATAATGTACAAATTCTTCCGACGGAAGATAATTTGACGTTTCCAGAGTCAGCTTGGCCGAGTTATAAGTACAGTCTAGTATATACAGTCACGAAGATTGAGTTTTGAGGGTGCTAGGAACAATTGACTGTGCCGATACTATTTCGCATTGTCTGTAATGAGGCGATATTAGCGATCGTAGTGGTTAGCATCTATCTATGGATGCATATTTACTACGTATTGAGCTTCGTGACTGTATATACTAGATTGTGGTTATACTGTAACACTAGTTAAATAAACTAAATCATAGCTCCTGGATCTCAAATAAGACGAAGAGGCAAAAAACGTTTCATTAAAAATTTCTGAAGTGCTCAGGAAATATTTTCATACAAATAACCGAAAATTGACTGTTTGATCTTTTTTTTAAACTCAGTCCTGAAGCCCTTAAAAATGCATGTACTAGTTGAGTACCGGGTCTTTCCCGGGGGTAAAAGGCGGTCAGAGCGTGGTGCCGACCACACCACCTCATTCTAGTGCCGAGGTCATGGAAAGCATGGGGCTCTACCTCCATGCCCCCCAAGTGCCTTCATGGCATGTTACGGGGATACCTTTACCTTTTTTAGTAGGCTAATTAATTTTGCGTATTTCATGAAACGACTATTCCATTATTCATTTTAATATTAATTCGCTACTTTCCGAAATTACAGTCTATTTAAATTAATTTTTCCATTCTGTATGGAAGGGAGATAAATGTTAACTTTTATGCTAGTAAACCAGCGGTGGCGAAAATGTAATCGTGCGCCGAGCCACTGTGTAACCTGCAACGTGCATAGCACCTATGGAGGGAGGCGGACACCCGAAGGGGAAGTGAAGCAACTGTCTGACTTATTAACGGATTTTCATTTTCCTTACGTCAAGCACTTAAATATAATTTTATACAGTACAAGGCTACAAACTAATGTTTAGTACGTGTAACGAAGAAATAAATGAACAATATCACAACCTAAAATTAACTGTCTTCAGAATGTCTCTGCGACAAAGTTTCAAAATCAGGAATTATGTCACTTACTGCCAGTCGTAGTTGATCACGAAGGTATTTGTCTGTCAGTCGTGATCTAAATTTGGTTTTTACTATTTTAATTGTTGAAAATAATTTTTCACAAACGTAAGTTGTAGCGAACATGGCTTCAACAGAGCAAGCGAAAGAACGAAGCTTCGGATATTTATTTTTTGGCAAAGATTTGAAAGTTCAACAATTGTCAAGTCCTTACATCTAGGTTTCATTTAACATCACATAGTAAATCAGTGAGTCAAATTGAAGATCTAACCGCATTATTCGTACATCTGCTGAAAAAGGATCGACGTACAGAGATGATGATGATGATGATAACAACAACAATAACACTTAACCGATTAATGTTTCATCAGTAACATGTAGTATAATGCCGTTTTATGCTATAGCCTACAACCGTTTTCCTCGTAATACTTGTGAACAAATCATACATTTAATATTCTCATCATATTGACAGCAAAAAAATGCGTCCTCCCATCCTACTTGGAACTTTCGTGCATGGTTTCGAGAGAGACATGTGCCACTCGCAGGTCAGAGCAGTGTTGCCAACACATAAATTGTATCCCCGTCAGTATAACACCTGGACATCCGTCAGAATCCGTCAAAAAAAAAAAAAAAAAGATCCAATATATACAAAAAGCAAATTTTAACACAACTTACTTACCAATCCTGATTAAAATAATGACAATTGCAGTTCAATACACACACATTATTCGACGTCATAATACATCATAACACACAAACAACCAGCCCCCACCATAGGAGCAGCACACCCCCACCCCTACCATCGACAAATGCACATCATAGAGTCAAGATCACCAGTGGTTCAAGAGACACTGAAGATGACGTGACATAGCGTTGAAATGAGCCGTCTGTCGAAGGTATATGCCTTTTTTTTTTTTTAACAATTTTACACTTTTTTAACGTAGGCCTAAGACTAAGTAAATTTTATGGTAAAATAATGATTCGTCAACATCTAACTTTATTACGAGGGAATATGAAACAGGAGACTCTTAAACATAGTATGAAGCAGGCAGGGCTGTTCAAATAAAAAGTAAAATCTCCCAAAAATTAAAGAATTAAAAACGACAGCAGCTAAAAATGTCAAAAGACGATGTAACTCGTAATTTCCGCCAGAAAATCCGTCACCCGCCAAAGACATTTTTTTCCCGTTCGCTACGTCGAAATTCCGTCATTTTTGACGGAATTTCCGTCCAGTTGGCAACACTGGGTCAGAGACAAATACAAATGGAACGGAGTTTGACCACACTCTTAGTATATACAGTCGCGAAGCTCAATACGTAGTAAATATGCAAGCATTAGATAGTTGCTCACCACTAGGATCGCTAATATCGCCTCATTACAGGCAATGCAAAATAGTACCGTCACAGTCTATTGTTTCTAGCACCCTCAAAACTCAAGCTTCGTGACTGTATATAGTAGACTGTGGTTTGACTCTAGTGAGTGAGAGGGTGGGGGTTGGCGGAGGTTAGAAGCAAGCACAGCTTTATCACTGCGAGCCACAATGTCTCGCGAGTCACGTTCTCGCCACGGCTGTGGTAAAGAAACCCTCGACTACGATATATTTTTTAGCCGCAAACGCTTTCACTTAAGACACGACGATGGAAACATTACATTTTTATTTCCTAAGGTGAAGATTCAATGACTTCTGTGAATGGTAGGTAATAGAGATAGCAGCACTTCTACGACGAGCCAGAAAGGTGTTTACCCTATCCAATTCCATTGAAAGCCATTTAAGAAAAATGCTCGGCTAGCGTGCCAGTAAACCATTCCAAGTTCCTACCGATGCAAAGTGTATGCAGTTGTCTCTGGGAGAAGGGGAAAAGAAAAAAAAATCCTTGCCGGAGCCCCCCTGTATTCCCTCTTATCGCCAGCCACTTGCAGTCGGTCTGTAAGCCAGTCCACAGACGTGGTTCAAGGTAAATTGTTTGTTACGGACTACGGCACACTGTTATCAGTTTAATGAACTCGGCACTTCAGGAGTAAAGCCATCGTACTGCCGCATCCCAGCTAGAACTGAGTTGTCACAGATCAGGAGTTCCTTAACTGTGGTCCGTGACTCCATTTATGTGACCTTGATACTAAAGTGAAACTTTTTAATGGTGGGCGACTTCAGGGAATTAAAAAAATGTTCGTTACTGAGAAATCTCCGCTATTGGGAAAATAACATAAAAACAAACTAGGTTAGCTTTTTTTTTTGTCACATGTCCTGTTTGTAATTTTTTAGTTTTATTGTTTAGTCAACTGTTCGAAGACAAGTTTGAACCTCATAAATTACATAAAAAGGCATTACTCATGAGGCAACTAAGCCATGAGATAATGGACTGGGATGGCCAGTTACTTCCCCCCCTCTCTATTGCATACATTGCTGACTATTAGCATATAATATATATTTAGTTAGTTATTTAACGACGCTATATCAACTACGAGGTTATTTAGCGATGAGATTGGTGATAGCGAGATGGTTTTTGGCGAGATGAGGCCGAGGATTCGCCATAGATTACCTGGCATTCACCTTACGGTTGGGGAAAACCTCGGAAAAAACCCAACCAAGTAATCAGCCCAAGCGGGGATCGAACCCGCAACTTCAGACCGGCAGGCAAGCGTCTTAAACGACTGAGCCATGCCGGTGGTATTAGCATATTACCAGGCTTCAGATGTATAAAAAACAATTATTCTTCCTCTGACACATATCGTCAAGTAAGATGTACTCGGTTATAGGCTTTGATGGGAAAACTTTTATCAATTTCACTGTGCTGCCATTTAGCTACTGCGTAAGAAATCACGTTATAACTCTCATTTGAATTGCATGGAGCAACTGTACCTTCATCTAGCGGTTATTTCTAATCGACAGTGGCGATCCTGATGGTTGTTCTCTTTCACATGTTACCGTTTTTAACATGGGAATGGCCAATCTGTAATAATATGTGATCAGGGTTGTTACTTAACTCAGTTTTCTACAAAAACCTAGTCATCAATGCTTCCATGGACTGTTAGGTTAGGTTAGGTAACGGTGGCTAGGGGCGGGTAAGGGACGACCCTTTGCACATCGGCCATACTGAGGCCTATTGTGCACCCGAATTTATGAGATCAATGAGGATGAGGTGTACCAACCCACCGGCCGCATGTGAACCCTCACCCGCTCACCAAATTGTGGCGGAACGCACGAGCCACCTCGACTGATTACGAGCCATTGAAGAGAATAATACATTTATCAAATAATTTGCCTTCCTATTTTTTTGCGGCTGACATCTTCAAAACTAATATACTGTACTGCTTTACAATAATAATAAAAAAAGCTCTTTTCGTTTTTATAGCAGAAATTCACATTTTTTGTAGGAACAGCCAATTTTCGTGAAAATTCCCGAAAAAAATTTACTGTCGTAAATCAGTCACATTTATGATAAAATTTGCATATTATTGTTGGTGCATCCCTTACTCGCATTTCGTGTTCATAGCTAGTAATAAAAAAAAGTCCTGCTCATCAGTGATGGCCGAAACTGTAATTTCTTTCGTTGCCGCTTTTAACGTTGCCCTCGGTGCACCACGGGATGCGAACCAAATAGAATCGCATGATGATAAATGGAGCAATCGTGAAATGTCGGGAGTATCCGTGCCACCCATCGGGGTTCGATCCGAAATTACCAGTGTAGAAGGCCGACGTTCTAGTCTAGCTGTTCAGTTAACTTTGTCCCAGAGGACATTTCAAGGATCAACAATGTTGAGTGGAAATGAAAATTAAAAATAGGCCCACTATTAAATTGTAAGATTCACTTACAAAAAATACTTTAAAATACCAACCATGGCTTTCCTAATGCGCTAAGAAAAATGTCGGGATGAGCCCTAAAAGAAATGAGCTACGAAACTAGGCCTACGTCTCCTACCTTCCCCTCCACATAAATTTCGGAATTTTTCAAATTAAAGCCTAACTGAAATCTGAGCTTGGCTTTGCATGTCGTCTACGGTACTCCAGGGCGAGAGTACTTCAGTGTCACTCGCACAGCGTAAGGGCTCCGATACTTTCTGTTGCGAGGACTGCGGTACCATCTCTCTTTATTCGTTGTCAAGGTTTGTAAGATCTTCGGCGATCCTATACTGTTACAGTTCCGTCGTGCTTCGTACCCCCACTAATATGATAGCTGTTAGGTTATGTTCATTTTCGACTTCAACCTCCAAAATTCTCTAATGTTCCTTCATATCGGAGTGAGACAAATGGCCAACAGGCTTGGAGCTCACAAGCTCACATAGGCACTTCGTCTGAGCCACAATTTTCCTTGCAAGAACGCGTTTTTGCATACCTTTTAAACGTATCTTTATTCTTTCATTCAAAATATCAAGTTTTCGCATTTATCTAAACCAAAAAAAAAAAGTCACAGAAGTAACTAAAATTCACTAAAACTGTCTTTAGAAATATGACCATACATCACTTAGTTATAATACAGTCTAGTATACACAGTCACGAAGCTTGAATTGTGAGGGTGTTAGGAACAAAAGACTGTGCCGGTACTATTTCGCATTGTCTGTAATGAGGCGATATTAGCGACCCTAGTGGTCAGCAACTATCTATGGATGCATATTTACTACATATCGAGCTTCGTGACTGTATATATAATTTAAATCCTGTCCAAATTCAACGTCGCAAATTTCTAGCACAATAATTAACAATAGATCCCTATTAGAAACAACAACAACAGCCAAATTTCTTGGCTTAAAAATCGATAATGTGTTAAATTGGAAAAATCAAATTAAAGAAATTATCCTCAAACTAAATTCAGCTTGTTTTCCTGTTAGATCTATGCAAAAGATAGTAAATATCAATACCTTAACAACAATATACTTTGCATACTTCCACTCGGTAATGAGTTTTGGAATAATATTCTGGGGAAATTCTACAGATAGTAACAGTATATTTCTATTACAAAAAACAGTAATTAGAATAGTATTAGGTGCCAAATCTAGGGAATCGTGTAGGACTATTTAAAAAAAAACTACAAATAATGCCCAATGGCTTGTCAGTATATCTTTTCATTAATAATCTTCCTCGTATGCAATCGTGAAAACTTTGTAACTAATTCAACAGTTCATAGCATAAATACACGTCAAAAAAGTTACTTTCATATTCCATCGGCAAGTCTATCGTGCTATCAAAAAGGAGTGCGTTATATGGCAGTAAAATTTTTTAATAACCTCCCTATCGATATAAAAAATGAAACTCAGAACATAAGATTATTTAGGGCCACATTAAAGACGTACCTAATTTCTCACGCCTTCTATTCTGTAGGTGAAATCATGACATTCAATAACACTTCATGAAATTGATACTAAAACTTTGTGTTGTACTAGTAGACTATATTGTAAATCTCGTCTGTATATATTTCTTCTAAACTGTGACTATAAATTAAGATTTTATAATAGTATTACGTTTTTTGACTTGTTCCATATTCTAGCTTTAAGCAATGTATGAATACCATGGAATATTAATAAATGCAATACAATACAATACAATACAATACTGTGGTTATAACTTATGCGAACTTGTACGTACATCTTGCTCCACAATTAAAATATTTTTGCGTTTATCGTTAAAAAACATGACTCTGTGTAACATTAATCTCTCTCGGACTTTAACCGCAAGTTATTCGATAATTAGAAAGCCAAGACACCGGAATTATCTGACCAGTCTACGAATTTGCTGACATCACTATGACCAAGTAACAAGAAGTTCGTCCTGATACGAAACAAAGGCAGATGAAGTTGGAGTATACTCCTACTAAAAATGTAACTCGTAAGCAAACGTTAGTTCCTTACTTCTTCATTTCCCACGATTTAAAATGCTACGATACAGCACAAACAGTAAGTGTGTCGTTAAAATTTCAGAAGACCCGGGTTCGATTCTCTGGAGCAATATGGAGATTTATAGTATATCATTACCATACAGCGCATTTTCGTTCCCAAACAAGTTAGGAAAGTTACCGGTTAGTATATCCTGGACCCTAAATGCTTACGTCAGGACGCTACGAAAGGTATAACCTAGTTCGGTAGATAATAATAATAATGGAGCATGACAACTGTAAGTGGGATTGCTACTAAATTGAACCATATAAACGTACTAACGCTGCAAAACTAGCTCTGTACAAAATATTAGATAGAAATATAATTAGAATGATGATAATACTTAACTAGTATATACAATATATATTATAGAACATAACAATAAACATGATACACATTAACTGTAAATACTACCTAAATAATATATACAAATGCTTCATTTAACGAAATCAACTCTGTTATGGCGAACAAAAACATATATTCTGGGATTATGAAATTAATATCTTTTACTATAACTGCCAATAAAAATTTGTTTAAGCTAAAAAAATGTTCTTCCTACGTCACATGATGTTACAGGGACAAAATAACAAAAATCAATATACAGGGTGATTCATAAATACCTGTAAAACTTTGTGGATGTAATGTAGAGGTAAAACTAAAACTAAAATGTTTTATACAACTCTTCTCGTAAATCCTTACTTTCAGAGTTATGATGCAAAATGTCCTATGTTGCTAGATATAAAAAACATGGACCAGTAAAGCTTTCGGATGTATAATGCTCGCCTACATAGCGACTGCGTTAGATGTTTGTTATTCGTATACCCCTATTACGTACAGTTGATTTCGACCTGATAAGACTTCGTTTACTGTACGTAGGTATGTACTGATCTTAGAATTTTACAAACCCGTTCAAATATTATAATATACTATAAAGTAATGTACTTTTTAATGTATGCGGTTCGGAACCAACAATTTAGGTTCACTATTGCCGAATTTTCACTATAACCGAGTTCACAATATCCAGAGTTGACTGTATGTTTTATTTAACGACGCTCGCAACTACCGAGGTTATATCAGCGTTGCCGGTGTGCCGAAATTTTGTCTCGCAGGAGTTCTTTTACATGCCAGTAAATGTACTGGTTTTGTGTCGAATTGTGAAGTGTTGCTACAGATCCTTTTCAACTGCAAAAAGAGGTCTTGTGTCAAAATGGATCGAGGAAAAGGAATTTCTTAAGACGGACGGTGATACAGTTTGTGATTGTTGTAATGAAGACGTAAGTACTTTTATATTTTGGGGCGCGTGATAGCGTCGCGGTTAAGGCGTAACGCTACAAAGTCGGAAGGTCGTGGGTTCGATTCCCGATTGGGTCATGGTCATGTGGAAATGCAAACGACTTACAGTTCGACCTCACTTTGTCCCAAATTTCTTCGCTTAAGTATGCACCTAGAAAGACGTAGAAAGATTTTCTGCGTTCAAGAACGTTCTTCAGACAAACACATGAGCTTAAGTGAAGAAAAGCTGAGAAATTAGTCGTAATACGTTGTTTGAAATTAAAATAAAAGAAATTAGTCGTAATACGTTGTTTGAAATTAAAATAAAAGAAATTAATCGTAATATGTTGTTTCAAAATAAAATAAAAGAAATTAGTCGTAATACGTTGTTTCAAAATAAAATAAAACAAATTAGTCGTAATACGTTGCTTCAAAATAAAATAAAATAAATTAGTCGTAATAGTTTGTTTCAAAATAAAATAAAAGAAATTAGTCGTAATACGTTGTTTCAAAATAAAATAAAAGGAATTAGTTCAAAATAAAATAAAAGAAATTAGTTCAAAATAAAATAAAAGAAATTAGTTGAAATACATTGTTTCAAAATAAAATAAACGAAATTAGTCGTAATACGTCGTTTCAAAATAAAATAAAAGAAATTGGTTCAAAATAAAATAAAAGAAATTAGTTCAAAATAAAATAAAAGAAATTAGTTGCAATACGTTTCAAAATAAAATAAAAGAAATTAGTTGCAATACGTTTCAAAATAAAATAAAAGAAATTAGTCGTAATACGTTGTTTCAAAATAAAATAAAAGAAATTAGTCGTAATACATTGTTTCAAAATAAAATAAAAGAAATTGGTTCAAAATAAAATAAAAGAAATTAGTCGTAATACGTTGTTTCAAAATAAAATAAAAGAAATTAGTCGTAATACATTGTTTCAAAATAAAATAAAAGAAATTGGTCGTAATACGTTGTTTCAGAATAAAATGAAAGAAATTAGTCGTAATACGTTGTTTCAAAATAAAATAAAAGAAATTGGTTCAAAATAAAATAAAAGAAATTAGTTCAAAATAAAATAAAAGAAATTAGTCGTAATACGTTGTTTCAAAATAAAATAAAAGAAATTAGTCGTAATACGTTGTTTCAAAATAAAATAAAAGAAATTGGTTCAAAATAAAATAAAAGAAATTAGTTCAAAATAAAATAAAAGAAATTAGTTGTAATACGTTGTTTCAAAATAAAACAAAAGAAATTAGTTGTAATACATTGTTTCAAAATAAAATAAAAGAAATTAGTCGTAATACGTTTCAAAATAAAATAAAAGAAATTAGTCGTAATACATTGTTTCAAAATAAAATAAAAGAAATTGGTTCAAAATAAAATAAAAGAAATTAGTTCAAAATAAAATAAAAGAAATTAGTTGCAATACGTTTCAAAATAAAATAAAAGAAATTAGTCGTAATACATTGTTTCAAAATAAAATAAAAGAAATTAGTCGTAATACGTTGTTTCAAAATAAAATAAAACAAATTAGTCGTAATGCGTTGTTTCAAAATAAAATAAAAGAAATTAGTCGTAATACGTTGTTTCAAAATAAAATAAAAGAAATTAGTCGTAATACGTTGTTTCAAAATAAAATAAAAGAAATTAGTCGTAATACGTTGTTTCAAAATAAAATAAAAGAAATTAGTCGCAATACGTTCGTTTCAAAATAAAATAAAAGAAATTTCAAAATAAAATAAAAGAAATTAGTCGTAATACGTTGTTTCAAAATAAAATAAAAATCAAAATAAAATAAAGGAAATTAGTTCAAAATAAAATAGTTACGTTGTTTCAAAATAAAATAAAAGAAATTAGTCGTAATACGTTGTTTCAAAATAAAATAAAAAAAGAAATTAGTAAAATAAAATACGTTGTTTCAAAATAAAATAAAAGAAATTAGTTGCTTTACGTTTCAAAATAAAATAAGCGTTGTTTCAAAATAAAATAAAAGAAATTAGTCTAATACGTTGTTTCAAAATAAAATAAAAAAATTAAAACTTTGTTTCAAAATAAAAAAAGAAAATTAGTCGTAATACGTTGTTTCAAAATAAAATAAAAGAAATTAGTCGTAATACGTTGTTTCAAAATAAAATAAAAGAAAGTAGTCGTAATACGTTGTTTCAAAATAAAATAAAAGAAATTGGTTCAAATTGTTTAAAATAAAACAAAAGAAATTAGTCGTCAAAATACGTTGTTTCAAAATAAAATAAAAGAAATTAGTCGTAATACGTTGTTTCAAAATAAAATAAAAGAAATTAAATTTGTTTCAAAATAAAATAAAAGAAATTGGTTCAAAATAAAATAAAAGAAATTAGTTCAAAATAAAATAAAAGAAATTAGTTGCAATACGTTTCAAAATAAAATAAAAGAAATTAGTCGTAATACATTGTTTCAAAATAAAATAAAAAAAATTAGTCGTAATACGTTGTTTCAAAATAAAATAAAACAAATTAGTCGTAATGCGTTGTTTCAAAATAAAATAAAAGAAATTAGTCGTAATACGTTGTTTCAAAATAAAATAAAAGAAATTAGTCGTAATACGTTGTTTCAAAATAAAATAAAAGAAATTAGTCGTAATACGTTGTTTCAAAATAAAATAAAAGAAATTAGTCGTAATATGTTGTTTCAAAATAAAATAAAACAAATTAGTCGTAATGCGTTGTTTCAAAATAAAATAAAAGAAATTAGTCGTAATACATTGTTTCAAAATAAAATAAAAGAAATTAGTCGTAATACGTTGTTTCAAAATAAAATAAAACAAATTAGTCGTAATGCGTTGTTTCAAAATAAAATAAAAGAAATTAGTCCTAATACGTTGTTTCAAATTAAAATAAAAGAAATTAGTCGTAATACGTTGTTTCAAAATAAAATAAAAGAAATCAGTCGTAATACGTTGTTTCAAAATAAAATAAACGAAATTAGTCGTAATACGTCGTTTCAAAATAAAATAAAATACATTAGTTCAAAATAAAATAAAAGAAATTAGTCGTAATACATTCTTTCAAAATAAAATAAAAGAAATGAGTCGTAATACGTTGTTTCAAAATAAAATAAAAGAAATTAGTCGTAATACGTTGTTTCAAAATAAAATAAAAGAAATTAGTCGTAATACGTTGTTTCAAAATAAAATAAAAGAAATTAGTCGTAATACGTTGTTTCAAAATAAAATAAAAGAAATGAGTCGTAATACGTTGTTTCAAAATAAAATAAAAGAAATTAGTCGTAATACGTTGTTTCAAAATAAAATAAAAGAAATTAGTCGTAATACGTTGTTTCAAAATAAAATAAAAGAAATTAGTCGTAATACGTCGTTTCAAAATAAAATAAAAGAAATCAGTCGTAATACGTTGTTTCAAAATAAAATAAACGAAATTAGTCGTAATATGTTGTTTCAAAATAAAATAAAAGAAATCAGTCGTAATATGTTGTTTCAAAATAAAATATCGAAATTAGTCGTAATACGTCGTTTCAAAATAAAATAAAAGAAATTAGTTTAAAATAAAATAAAAGAAATTAGTCGTAATACATTGTTTCAAAATAAAATAAAAGAAATTAGTCGTAATACGTTGTTTCAAAATAAAATAAAAGAAATTAGTCGTAATACGTTGTTTCAAAATAAAATAAAAGAAATTAGTCGTAATACGTTGTTTCAAAATAAAATAAAACAAATAAGTCGTAATGCTTTGTTTCAAAATAAAATAAAAGAAATTAGTCGTAATACGTTGTTTGAAAATAAAATAAAAGAAATTAGTCGTAATACGTTGTTTCAAAATAAAATAAAAGAAATTAGTCGTAATACGTTGTTTCAAAATAAAATAAAAGAAATTAATCGTAATACGTTGTTTCAAAATAAAATAAAAGAAATTAATCGTAATACGTTGTTTCAAAATAAAATAAAAGAAATTAGTCGTAATACGTTGTTTCAAAATAAAATAAAAGAAATCAGTCGTAATACGTTGTTTCAAAATAAAATAAACGAAATTATTCGTAATACGTCGTTTCAAAATGAAATAAAAGAAATTAGTTCAAAATAAAATAAAAGAAATTAGTCGTAATACATTCTTTCAAAATAAAATAAAAGAAATTAGTCGTAATACGTTGTTTCAAAATAAAATAAAAGAAATTAGTCGTAATACGTTGTTTCAAAATAAAATAAATAAATTAGTCGTAATACGTTGTTTCAAAATAAAATAAAAGAAACTAGTCGTAATACGTTCTTTCAAAATAAAATAAAAATGTAACACTGTACAACTCAATTTTGATAGTGCATATTTTAAATATTTTTTCGCTTTGCATGTTTTGTCAAATGATAGTGCATGAATACAAGCATGTTTTAAGATTTGATAGCGCATGGAAATCTGTGTTCTAGTGATACGTTTATTATATGTTGCAATTTCATCAATGTGTAAACATGATAACAGTATAAATTGAGAAGATCTTAGAATGTAAGGGTAGATGACTGATAAGCAACGCCATCAAAACAAAAGTCCATCCACTAATTGGGAATATGACGTATTTTACTTCTATGCTACATCATCTGATTGGTGTGCCAGGTACACGTAGCATTTGGAGGTGGATCCAGCTATCTTGGAAATACGAATATTTCAAGAGATCGCTCAATGTGAAATATAATTTCTGTTATCAATAGAGGATTATCTACACATATGATTTGTCAATCAGTTGCACAAGACAAAAAAAAAAAGTATATTCATTAAACCTAAGAAGTTTTAGGTCCTCGACCTGCAAACTTCATGGACCTATAAAAGGATAATTTAAATTTCTCGGTTTCTGAAACCGTGATAGAAGTTATATTTAACCCTTGCGGTGAATTTGGGTGAAGTCCGGAGGGTCCACGCTGGGTCTCCCTGGGATCTATTAAGATGCGAAAGAGAGAGTGGTGTGCGGAAAGCAACGGGAAGCTACCGATTTATCCTTCCCAAGAGGAACTGCAAGCATGGCATGATGAGTCTTTCCAAGGTCGACATTAAGATATGTGGATCATATGCGGAGAGTAACAGGAAGGCAGAAAATAGGAATGCTTGGTTTGCAGTGAAAGACCTGCCCATGATCAGAACACGTATGTATGAATGTGTGTATGTATGTAATTCATTTTTAATCCGCTATTTAGCGACGCGGTTAATAGTGAGAGTGACGGTAGCAAGTTCCTCTTTCTACAAAATGGGGCCGCGGATTCCCCATGGAATCACGTGACATTCGCCTTAAAGTTGAGCAAAACTAACCACGTAATCAGGCCAAGCAAAATTGGAACCTAGGCCCTAGTGGAGCTTCGGAGTACGAGTCCCTTCACTAACCCCCAGATCAGAGTAATTATCTCATGCCTCCATGCTAAAATATTTAAATAGCGCTCATTGTGAATAAGGGCCTAGCTGATGAGACAGTTTATTCTGTTTTACTAACTTCTGTATGTAACTTTTACTGCATACTACCCATTTCGGACCTGAGCTTTATAGAATTTCATGAAAACTCCAACCAAAACGACAAATTATACTGTGCTTAAGCGTAATAATAATAATAATAATAATAATAATAATAATAATAATAATAATAATAATAATAACAACAACAACAGACTAATAATAAAAGCCACATTCGAAAGGTGTTTATCTCGATCTTCAATTTTTTTCTTTGATAATATCGTTAATAATAATAATAATAATAATAATAATAATAATAATAATAATAATAATAACAACAACAGACTAATAATAAAAGCCACATTCGAAAGGTGAACTTTTTCTCGATCTTCAATTTGTTTCTTTGATAATATCGTTAATAATAATAATAATAATAATAATAATAACAATAACAACAGACTAATAATAAAAGCAACATTCGAAAGGTGATCTTTTTCTCGATCTTCAATTTGTTTCTTTGATAATATCGTTAATAATAATAATAATAATAATGATGATAATAATAATAATAATAATAATAATAATAATAATAATAATAATAATAATGGAATTCGCAATAGCGAGATGACATTTGGCTCTACGACACAGAAGATTCGCCATGAAATTACCTGACATTATTCTTATAGTTGGGAAACAAGAAACAACAACCATAATCATCACGAATTTTGGACTATCTATTAATTGAAACTAATGTATCCTAATGAAATTATTAAATGTAATTGATAAATAAAATTAAGTTGATGATTAGAATAAGAGAAGATAATAATAATGATGATGATAATAATAATAATAATAATAATAATAATAATAATAAATATAAACGAAATCTACTGCTGTCGTAAATGAATACAGCTTTAATTGTATCCTCCAAACACAACAAACAAATTATTATATATGATTAATAATACGATACAGTAGTAACATAATGATAATAACATGATTTCACGATGATAATGAAGGAGCAGAAGAAAGTTAAGGGCGTGCATTAAATATATTTACTACTGCCATTCTTGGAACTTGCCTTCGTAATCCACTATCCACTTCAATTCATTTCTTGTTATTAGTTGTTACGGTACAGCGTCGGCCACAAAAAGACATCTTCATTGTCGCTAAACTATACTTAAGGTCTGTTTCGTATTTTAGTTTCTATATATCATTAGACTTTATCGGTTTTCATGGTCTGCAGCACATATTATTATAACCAACCACTCCAAGTGTTCAGTGTGAAGATGAGTTGAGTCTCATCTGCTCCCAGCAGTCTTTGTTCCCATGACAACGCTTTACAAATCAAGAGTTATGGATTAGCATTTTTTTTTATCCGAGCGCGGCCGAAGTTACTAGCTTATTATTTTAAGACTACAATTTTTAAATAAAATGTGGGAAAGTTACAATGGCATCACACACCATGAAAGAAATCGAGGACGTAAGAACCCTTCTCCTGTAACATGGTGATTTTTAATTCAAAATACGAAATACTTTGGCTCAGTTCTCCTGTAGGTTCTGTTTTATCTTCTTCTCCACTAGAATTTCTCTTTTCACGCTAGCCAAGTCAAGCCAAGGCAAGGCAAAACAAGACAAAAGACAAGAGACAAAACAAAAGACAAGAGACGCAAAACGAGACAAGAAACAAGACAAAAACAAGAGACAAGACATAAGACAAAAGACAAGAGATAAGACAAAAGATAAGAGTAAAAGACAAAAGACAAGAGTAAAAAACAAAAGACAAGAGTAAAAGACAAAAGACAAGAGGCAATACAAAAGACAAGCGTCAAGATAAAAGAGCAGAGACAAGTTGAAAGACATCAGATGCAAAACAAGACAAGAAACAAAACAAAAGACAAGTGGAGAGACAAGACGTAAGAGACAAGAGACATTTTTAGTGGGTTATTTTACGACGCTTTATCAACATCTTAGGTTATTTAGCGTCTGAATGAGGTGAAGGTGATAATGCCGGAGAAATGAGTCCGAGGTCCAGCACCGATAGTTACCCAACATTTGCTCATATTGGGCTGAGGGAAAATCCCGGAAAAAACCTCAACCAGGTGGGAATCGAACCCGTTTTTCCGGTCATATGCACAGGTGTGGACGACAAGAGACAATACATAAAGACAAAACAAAAGACAAGAAACGCAAAAGAAAACAATAAATAAGACAAAAGACGATAGACAAGACATAAGAGATAAAAGCTAAGATAAGAGACAAGACAAAAACCGATAGACAAAACGTAAGATAAGAGATAAGACAAGAGACAAGATATAAAAACAAGAGACAAGACGAAAGATAAGACAAAACATAAACATGAGACAAGAGAAAAGACAAGAGACGAAACAAAAGGCAAGAGAAAAGACAAGAGACAAGGCAAAGAAGAAGACAAGACAAAGGACAAAAGAAGGCAAAGGACTAGACAAAACAAAGACAATAGAGAAGACAAGAGAAAAGACAGGACAAGACAAGATAAATAGATAGATACACAGACAGATAGATTTAAAGGACACTCGTTAGGCAAAGAAAATACAGTTCCACATCTCAGTCGTCAATTTTGATCCCACGGCCGCAGGACTTGCACAGGACGTGAATACGCTAGAATCTGAAGACGTCAATGCAGATGAGAGTACATACATCACAGTCTTACTTATCTCAAGACCTAAATTTACCTCAGAAATACACCATTTTCCGACTAAAATTACCGGTACACCCATTGCTAAGGCTGCTTTGATACGATGTTCAGCAAATTAAAATGACTCCCTACAGGTGTATAATTTAACAAATACGTGATGGTTTAGGCATCGAGCTGTAAGCAGCGGGTTGTGAAATTACACAAGTTTCTCAACGCAATCGATGATAACATATAATTTCGTTGTTTTCAGTCAAAACCCCATGAATAATGGGTAACAAGACAGGAAAAGTCCGTGTGGCGCAACTGCACAATTGGATTTGAGATATTCTTCTCGTTTCCTTGGTAACGACAAAATGTTAATACACCTCTAGTCGTACCACAGGCCATGTGATGTTATTTCTTCAGTTTACACGTGTCCTTGACGTCCATGGTTTGGTTCTGTGGGTCCGTTCGCTTGGTGGGTTTTCCAGTGTTTTTACATCTGTATCAAAGTCTGCCATTACCTACTGTAGATAGACTTTTTTATTTGAGGCCCGTCTATCTGTGCATAATCTTTTCTCTGAAATTACTGGATTATTTTATTTACATGTTTAGTACTAACGAAATTAATAATAATAATAATAATAATAATACTAATAATAATAATAATAATAATAATAATTTCTACTGCATGGATGAAAAATTTTTTATCGAGTCGTAATAAGTCGGACAGTTTTTTTCTCAGCCTAACCTGTGATCTACGTTTGGTTTTATATTCCTAGATCTCTTCTGGAATTCTGTTTTCCTTTTCTACACGATCAAATCACTGTTATTTATAAGACTATACCCGTGCTCTAGAGTTAAATTAAATATGTTAAGTTCTGTCCAAATATAGTTATTTCTTATTCGTCTATTCGGCCGCTTGCGATCTTTCACTTCCATATGCCACTGCTATAGACATCCAACAAGGAAAACTCAGTGCGCAGAAACCAGCCGGCGTGACTCTCTCGCGCAGATGACGTATGCTCCTGTTCCCAGCATGCTCTCACGCAGGGGCGTAAGAGGGGTATAGCATGCGCGCCGCGTGGAGTCCGAGCTGAGTTTTGCTTGCAGGATACCTATAGTACTGCCATAATTTACATAATTTTAATTGCAATAAATTCGTTCTCCTTCTTAAAGTGCATTATCGTTGTTCAATATATTGTCTTGTAGTAGGCCTATGATTTTGCATAGTATAATGAATTAGCAATCAGAGCTATGCTAATTACTCTACATTTTTAACTTTATACATATTTAATAAGGAAATTCTGTTGAGTAAGTAGTAAAATATTCCTGACCAGGGAACGTATTTCTAGTTCCATACCTATTTTGTTTGCTACGTCATAGACTATGTTATTCAGATATCTCTAGGTTTCATATACACAGGATCCCACTATTAAAATTCTATAGGACCTAAAATGGTTGTTGATGAACCATAAATACCTAAATACTAAAAAAACTACGAAATCTCTTACAGACAAACACTAGTCTGGAGAGTTCGTTCCATATTGGTCTGAGAATGGGAGGAAAGGAAATTTTACCTAACTTCCTGGATCCGAAGTTCGTTTGGAAAAGTCCATCCTAGCATAAAAGGGGTCGTAGGTTGTTCAGGTTAGGCGAAAGCTTACAAATTAGTTTTAGCGCCAGTGCACTCCACTATGCGAAATGAAAGTGACCAATCAACAATCAGTCCCTTTCACTGACACAATTTGAGTTTTCAGTTCAGTACCACGCATTGTCAGCACCAGTTCTTTGTACACTAATTCCACCTAAAATGGAATATTTATTAAACTTAAAATTATTAATTTTATACAAACTCCTAAAAGTTCTAAATTGGATTTTATTAAGTTCTAAATCGCTGTTTTTTTAGCATCTAGAAATCCGTCCCCTATTTATGATCTAAGCTGGAAACCTATTGGAGTCAGTTAATTTTGAAATCTGATAAAATGAAAATCAATGCCAGTAAAAGTAAGTCAATATCCTTCAGTAGAATGCATAAAGAAATTTGTCTCAGATATCAGCTGAATGGTACATCGGTGCCACAAGTGAATACTTGTAAATACCTAGGTATATATTTAAGTAACAAACTGGGTTGGGAGGAACAAGTCACTAATACCACAAGGAAAGCCTGGAAAACACTACATTTCTCTATGCGTATTCTGCAGAAATCTAACCGAAGGTCAAAAGAATTAGCGTACAAAACCCTTGTTCGCCCAATTATGGAATATGGAGCAGTAGGTTGGGACCCATACAGACAAAACCAAATCGATTCAATAGAAAAAGTCCAACGCAAGGCAGCAAAATATGTCAAAATGGGAAAGGGACATGGTGAAGAGATAGTAAAAGACTTAGGGTGGGAATTTCTCAAATCAAGGCGACGAAAAACCAGACTCACCGCATTGTTTAAGGCACAAATGGGACACACAGCATGGACCGACATCAATGCCAGGTTAGTGACACCATCTTACTTAGGCAGGGCTGATCATATTAGGAAGTTTAAATGTAGAAACCAAAGAACGGACGTGGCAAAATTTTCCTTTGTTAACCGCATAATAATAATAATAATAATAATAATAATAATAATAATAATAATAATAATAATAATAATAATAATAAAAGCCGTAAATCCCCAGTGGGGCAAGGCCTCCTGCTTGGGCAGGGGTGGCTCAAGTCTTGACCATCAGAAGAGCCGACCTGATGGTCTATTTACATTCCTAGTTTTTTTGTCCACAATTTCACTAGCCCTGGTTGTTGCTGCCTCTCAAAGTTGGTTGACTGCGTCCTTCCACCGTGTTCTTTGGCGTCCTATTCTGGTCCACAGTCCTTCTAGCTCCAACTTGAAGTCGTCCCCCCATCTGGTTCTCGGTCGTCCACGGTTTCTCTAGCCAATTCTTGGATCCCACAGTGTCGCCGTGTGTGCCCATCTGGTAGGATGCATTCGTACCACGTGTCCTCCCAAGTGCCATTTCATCCTATTAGCGAGTGTGACCACGTCCTCTACGCCGCTTCTTCGCCGTACTTCTTCGTTTCTGATACTGTCCTTCAGGCTTATTCCGAGTATTTTCCTTTCCATTCTTCTTTGACATCTTCCTAATTTTAATGCCTGTTACAATAGTAGACTGGAACAGCTTTCAGGGTGGTCCTATCAAAATCAATACATTTAAGGAAAGGTTGAGAAGATTAGACTGAAAATGTAATGATAGGTTAAGTTGTGTCATGTTAAGTTGATATGTAATTAATTAAGATGTAACTAAGTTGATATGTAATTATTTAAGGTGATATGTAATTACTTAAATTGGTAATAGTTGGGTGAAATGGAAGTACTTACTGTATAAGTTAGATTTACTTTTGCTTATTGTAAGCGTTATTATAGCATAATTTTTATTTGTAGTCCTAGGTTTATTGCATTTATTTATTTATAGTTGGAAGTAAATTTACGTTTATTTTATTTTTATTGCTGTAATTATTGTATTATTGTAATGGTATTATTGTATATTATATATCACTGCAACCGGGTGTGTACCCAATTGTAGTGCTAATAAATACATACATACATACATTTGTTAACACGGAAAGAAGCACGCAGTATACTTCCCAGTGCCTTTAAGAAATTATTATCATACTAGTGGCTTGTGCAGCAAATGCTGCTGCAAACTAAGTTCGTTAGACGTTCAAATAAAAATTTTTAAGATTTATTTTCAATGAAGAATACTTGTCTTTTTGATAGTTATTTGCTTCCATAATAATGAAACATACTCCCTCTGAATGGATTTTTAGGCCAAATACTTTTTCTTGAACCTATCCAACTTCAGTTTTTGAGTTTCAACGCGAAAACGCAAGTATCAATGTCAGGACGATAGCAGTAGCTATTTCAGGTCATTGTGGATTGTAGGCAAAAGTTAAAAAAATGTCAGGTTTGCTAAGCTTTCGAACAATAGCATTTTCGTATAGCTGCTGCATGTAGAACTTGAAATGTAGAGCGTAAAATCATTTTATCCTACTAAGAGATCTTGCTGAAATGATCTGGAGACTATAAAATTTTCTAGGCCTCTTATTTTATCAGTAAGTAATACCTTTTGATCTTTCCTTAGGAACTGTAATTTTTGCGCTCTCTCGAGCCAGTACTGACGACAATGACACATATCAATATCTATACTACACCGCCATTAAGTATATGAAAAAGACCCAACCCCACTGGGTTAATAAGTATAAAAATATTTGATTTTTAATAACAATATTATTATCTTACTTAAGTTTTGTAGTTTTATATATAGCAGTCACTCAGTAAATTATAGAAATGAAGATCTAAATTAAGATATTCTCTACATTTACTTACATAACCTCAAAACGTTCCACTTTCATGTCATCAATATTATGTACAATTAATGAAGAATAGACGCATCATGGTACTAACTATAATAATATTTAATTTCTAATGGTAATGTCATCAAACCACCTCAAGTTTCGTAGATTTGAATATCCAATACACAGCTGTACTCAGAAAATTATACACTGCAGAATCAGTTTTGAATAACAAATTGAATTGAGCTCTAAATATGTCGGCAATCCTGCAGGTCATGGCCTTCGTGTAATAGCCTATTGTTTATTGTAGTGTGTGTTTTGTTCTGAAATTCAATCAAGTCGGCCGTGATTCTATAAAATTAGTTCTCAAAACTGACAACAGATGGATTTTGGAAAATAGGAAAATTATGTAGGAAAATTGACATCTTACTGAAAACTACTACTTTTCCGAAAAACTTTGGATGCCAGGCATGAAAATGTGGGTTCACTCATTAAAATCCGTTAAGCCGTTTTCCCGTAATTTCCATTACCAGTTCAAATTATACTACTAGGTTCAAAAAGTTCCCGGAATTTTACTACCATTTTTCGTATTAATATATAACAAGGGATATTATACATTTGTTTTGTTGGTAACATTCATGATGTTATTTCCTTAAAGTTTGTTGATAATGACGATTGTTGGTTTCGAGTTGTAGGCAATTGTTTATCATAGTATTTTGTTTGTTCGTCGCTTTTTGTAATTATGTCCACAGAGCAACGTACAAACATAAAGTTCTGTGTTTTGTTACACAAAACTCCTGCAGAGACATTAAGATTGTTGGAAGAAGCATATGGCGAAGCAGCAAAGAAAAAAACTCAAGTGTATGCCTGGCATAAACGCTTTTCTGGTGGCCGCGATACGAACGCAGCGGCCGACCAACAACTACAACAAATGAAGCAATCGCTCAGCATGTGCGTAATGTTGTGAGGGACGACCGACGTAAAACCATAAAAGAGATAGCAGCAGAGGTCGGAATATCAGTCGGAAGTGTACACAATGTTCTTCACAAGCATCTCAACATGCATTACGTGTCTCAGAAGTTAGTTCGAAAATGTCGGCAGAACAGAAAGAAACAAGAATGACTCTTGCTGGGGACATGATCAGTATGGCTGATGAAGATGGTGATTTCTTAAATTATTGCTGGTAATGAAACTTGGTGCTACTTGTACGACCCAGTCCCTAAACGACAGTCATCTGAGTGGAAATCGAAAACATCTCCTCGGATGCAAAAATTTCCTAGGGACACTTCCAAAGGCAAAGTTATGTTGGAAGTTTTCTTCGACTCTCAGGGTCTCATCTACCATGAGTTCATTCCAGAAGGTCGTACTGTAACGAAAGAATTGTACGTAGAAATCCTGCGTCGCCTCCGGGACGCAGTGAGAAGGAAACGTCCAGAAAAGTGGGTAGAAATCAATTGGTTCCTTATGCGTGACAATGCACCTGCTCATCGCGCAATTATTGTAAAGAATTTTCTTGCCAGGCACAACATAACTGCTTTGGATCATCCACCATACTCTCCTGATCTCTCACCACCTGATTACTTTCTGTTTCCCCGTCTGAAAAGTCATCTGAAAGGACGGAGATTCAATGCTGAAGAGGTTATCGCAAACGCGACGAGAGCACTAAGACGGGTTTCACAAAATGGCTTCCTGGCCTGCTTCCAGGAACTCTACACGCGTTGGCAAAAGTGTGTTGTTGCGGAAGGCAACTATTTTGAAGGGAATGCTATAGAATAGTGTTTAAGGTACGTTGTTTCTATGATACTAGCAAATTCCGGGAACTTTTTGAACCTAGTAGTATATATAGATATATTAGGACTGTCTTAATTTAGATTTACGTTTTTTTTTTTCTTCAAGTAAAGAGAAACACGGAGAGAAAATTGAACACATTAAGGGCGAGGGAGGAATAATACGATTTAATGCACTTTATAGTGTTTTGGTAGTTCTCTGCAGTGAGTGAACGTAAAAGGAAATAATTAAAGAGAGAGAGAGAGAAGACATAAATAAAGGGGGATCATTTTGAACTGAGAAGTGGAAATGATAATAGTTGTCTAGGAGACTGCTTTGATTGCAGAATTGGTAAATAAAGTATTATGTCGGTGCGGAGTAATTAGATGCCGCAAAGGAAGGCAACTTAACATCGACACGGCCGTAAGTATACCGTACCTGCTGTCCTATATTTTAATGGTGTACACAGTCATTACATCGTGAGATATTAAATTATTACTTCCACCCATTATTTAAGTTGTGTACGCTGCATGGCGGAAGTTGTAACTTATAAAGGGATCGATATTAAAAATAAGTGAAAGGAATATACATTTAATAGCACTAAATTATATTACCCTGTTCAAAAACATTATAAACTGAATTGAATGCTTTCATTATAAGTAATGCCATTAAGATTCCGACACTTGAACAACAAAATCTATAGAGCGAACAACCATTTTCCATGGATAGGGTGACCAGACGTCCTCTTTTGTCCGGACATGTCCTCCCTTTTATTTTTATTTGAAAAAAAGTTTCGTACTCACCCATGTCATACAAAAACATACTGTAACTCTCTATCTTCATTTCCTACACATTTCTTGCGTATCAACATGTTGGGACCAATCTGCGTTCTGAAACAAAATGAGATTAGAATGAATTTCTCCGTCATTACTTTACTCAAAATCCATTCACAAAATCTGCTCCTAAGCACTGGATCACTCTATATAATCTTATAAATTAATAATACTTACTTACTTACTTACAAATGGCTTTTAAGGAACCCGAAGGTTCATTGCCGCCCTCACATAAGCCCGCCATCGGTCCCTATCCTGTGCAAGATTAAGCCAGTCTCTATCATCATACCCCACCTCCCTCAAATCCATTTTAATATTATCCTCCCATCTAAATTAATAATACTAGGAAAATAATTGTTTTAATAATTATTTATAATATATGTACTCACTTACAGTCTACCTACTTTTTTTTTTTTTTAGCTTTTACTTTGATATAAATTAAAACCAGTTAAATGTTTTTGTATTTATAATTTTTATTTGGTAAATTTTACGACGCTTTATCAACCGCGTTCGTTATATAGCTTCCGAGTGAAATGAAATGACAATGCTAGCGAAATGATTCTAGGGTCCAGCGCCGGGAGTTACTCAGAATTCTCTCTTAGTAGGTGGAGGGAAAAACCCCGGAAAACTGAACCAGGTAACTTGTCTCAACCAGGATTTGAACCCCGGTCCGCTCGTTTCACTGTCATACATGCTAACCGTTAATTCGTAGCGGTGCACTAAATATTTAAATTAGAGATAGGGTAATGTTTACTGTATGGAGCATTTTATCAGTAGATTCTGTTTTTATACTGTTTCATCTTAAGTAACTTTATAACCTCTCACACGGAGGTGTAGGAAATTCCCGTTTGCTGAGAAACGCGTTGAAGAAATTTTTAAAGGAATTTTCCAGTCGGTGTTCAATATCATTTAGAATTTTAGAGCTTCTTTTAAGAGCACTTTACGTCGTCTTTGTTTCTTATTTTGAACACTTCTCGTTTCACAAAATTTATTAACCAAATTATGAAACATAAAGAAGAAGACAGACAATAGGAAAGATTGGAGAAAGCTGGGTTTGCAGCGAAAGACTTGCCTTTGGCAGAACACTATACACACATATACACACAGGGTGAGTCATAAGTATGTTTGGAAAACGCGTGAGCGTGCTCCTGGATCAAAAATAAGAACAATTCCTTATATGAAAAATTGACGAAAAGTGCTTATTTATTGGAGAAATGGTCATACTTTGTTTTTGTTCTTTTTCGTTGTGTCACAAGTACATGTTTGAAAACTTATCATTTAATGTTTACAAAGGGTGCTCAATGTGTCCCTCTCCATTGTTTACACATGCCTGAGCACGACGTACACACGACTGGCGAGTTTGCTCAAACACCATGTTGCCATCACGGATCAATTGGCATGCATTTTCAACATGTCGCAATAGCGCCTCTGCATCATTCACTGGTGTTGCATAGACGACAGCCTTCAAGTGATCCCAAAGGTAAAAATATAATGGGGTGAGGTCGGGTGATCTGGGTGGCCAAGGTACTGGACTACCTCGTTCAATCAAAACAAAAGCAACACAATAATATGATCAGATACTTATGAAAACAAAAGTCACTATTTTTTCCAATAAATAAGCATTTTCCGTCAAATTTTCATATAAGGAATTGTTCTTATTTTTGATCCAGGAGCACGCTCACGCGTTTTCCGAACATACTTATGACTCACCCTGTACATGAACATAGTAAGACTTGGAGCTCGATCACTTGGGAATTTCTCTTGAAGTAATCTCCTGACAGTACGATCGGATTCAGTGCGAACATATTATGAATCATAAATGAACGCTCATTAAAGAACAGAATGATTATGCCTATTATTTTTCATTTCACCTTTACTTTCGTAGCAGACCGTATACAACCACCAATAAACATGTACCGGTATGTTTATTATACACTCTCGTACGTGATTGCTAATTCACCGCTTCGTAAATCCCATTAGGCAGGGCTCCACTCCTGCCGAAATACCGTCAAGGCCAAGCTATCCTTCCGTTGGAGTTCTTCCGTGCTCACGTTTCACAGATAGTCCGCCCACCCAGTGCTTGATTACGACTTTACAATGATCGTTTCTGTCCTTTTGTTGACGTGTTCTTTTCTTCACGGTACCCAGGCGTATGGATTGAGAATTTTTCGTTTATAGGCACAATTTCATTTTGACCTGTTCAAAATATGGACAAGATTGCAAACAAAACATGGGAGTAACATGGGAAGTGTCGCATTTTCAGTTTGTTTTAGTTGGTTTACCTTTCAGTCGAAGTGAATGCATGTCTAGTAGCCTCTCAGTTAATGGTAAGATTGTTAGAAGTCACTTCAAGGCGGAATAGACCGGAAATTTGAACCATGCAGCAATAGAAGAGTAAGGTTAAGGTAGGGTATACCGTAGTTTGTTGTATCTGTAATATTATTTCGAACACGTATTTGTCGGATTTTCCCCAGGAGAAGGCAGAGATAAAAGTCAAGAAGGAAGGATCTAAGAGTGCTTGACTGTATCGACTGGAGCGTGAAATAGCTGGAGAGCTCAAACCTTTGATAACCACAGGGTATACAGTAACCCCCTTGCAATCAATCGCGTACATAGATTTTTAATGCCGTATTAAATTTATATACAGACTACCTACTCGTGAGATCCGGGTTCAAACCCCGGCGCCAGCTAAAATAGCATTAAAACATGTCACGACTACTTCCTTTCACATGATGTTATAGACTACATTTAATGATATTGTCACCTTACAGTCATTAAATGGTAACAACTAATACATAGCACTAATAAAAAATGTACAAGAACGAGACAAATTATATACTTTAAGTTACAGGGAACAAAAATAGATTTCGACAGACGACAGGCCTATGCTGTTATATCAAGGCCATAAAAGACAAAACATGAATTAATAGGAAACAATAATTAAAGTGATTGCATTCACATCATGGGAAAGAGTGAGAGGATGACAAAATTAGCAGTGGATTTCAGTAAACTTAAAAAGAATCAATCGGAAGGATATTGTTAATAGTAATGTGAATACAAGTGAAATTAAATAAGTTATTATTAAAACGATAAAAACAAATCGATGGCTAAGAAGTGATGCCTCGTATCTGTAAATTTGCAGATGAATAAAAAAGTAAAAAAAAATAATAATAATAATTTTTATCAAAATCGACAAACTTTTTGTAGGCCCTATAATTTTGTGCTTTGGAAGATCTTCTACTCGAGGTCAGAATATTAGTTAAATTTCCAATTTTGTGAACATAATAAATAATCAGAGCTAGGAAGTTCGTACCAAAGCAGTAGATTTCAGTTCAGTACAGCGAGGAGTACAGATATCACCCGCGCCTCGCCCTGCTCCCGCTCGCTACAGACGATACACAGTATGTTCACATAAACAATGCATAGTGGCATTCTGTGTATCTGTTTAGAGTCGTGAATAGTTTGAAGAATATTGTTAAGTTCTATTAATATTTGAGGCTCTGAACAAAGTGAGCTAATCTGTTATTATTGTATTATTTACGTAACTAGCCGTACCCGTGCGCTCCGTTGTACCCGTTACAAATAAATATAAAGTAATTACCAGGGAACGGATTTATATGGACTAAAAATATATGAAATATGTAAATATATATGTAGTTATTTTTACCAAAATATGGAATTAAATATGGATTTTTACCAAAATATGGAATTAAATATGGACTTAAAATTATAAAAAAATGACTATGTACGTTAAATATTGGTACATTTTAATCAAACTAAACAAAAATATAATGGACGTACCTTATCTTCCAATGTAGTTTCAACAAAACACAATTTTTATTGTCTGTTACCATAACAATAGGTTACAAACATTTCTTTCAAGTGCTGAAAAGTGAATCTTCTTCTATTGTCTCTGAGGATAGATTTATACTGACTAAAAGAGCGTTCGACGTCACAAGAAGTAACTGGTACATAATTCAATTTCACAATGTCTGCTGGGGATAAGTCCAAGTTAATCTTCACTGTTGATTCACCACTCATCACAGCAACAACCTTTTGTAGTTCTTCATATCCAGGGTTTTTGAAAGTACAGTGTCCACCTTAGCTCTTACTGCATCTGCAACTTTACCTCTACCACGATTCAGTTGTTCCACAGTACTATTTATAATTTCAAAACTTTCAGATAGTGAAAGGTGCCTATTTTGGAGACTTTTGAGCGTTTTTATGATGCATGAAAATGTATGCTGAATGTGAGCTAAGTCATTCTTCACACTTATGTCACAGGTAACTGTTTTCGCAGTATCAATTGAGACTGCATCTTCAGAGTCCAATGCAAGGAGAACATTGTTAATAGAGTCTATATGTTCGGCATAATATTCAACTGCTTCTAGCCATGTACCCCATCTAGTTAAAATTGGCTTTGGTGGCAATGGAATTTCAGGGTACATTTCTTTCAACACGTTAACTCTACTGGGAGCTTTGAGAAATACTTTTTCACTGATGAAATCAACAAATCTACTTTAGGAAATTGTCTCTGACCACTTCTGCCACACGATGAAATGCATGCGCCACACAAGTAAAATGAGTCAATTTAGGATATACAACAGATAATGCTTGTCCAGCTTTGACCATATAAGGGCAGCATCGCTAATAAAGAATAACACATTATCGTACATAATACCCTTTGGCCACAGGATACCCATAGCTTCGTTGAACAGTTTAACTATAGTTTTGTTATTGCACTTTTCTAGAACATCACAATGTAAAAGAATTCGTTCAGAATATTGTTCACTTAACAAACCGATAACTACATTACCAACAAGTCTACCTTCTTTGTCGGGAGTCTCATCAATGGAAACCCAAATTGAACTATCTTTAATTTCATCTCTTATCTTCTGTATTGTCTCATCGTAGATGGATGGAGCATACGTCTTCCTAAGTGTTGACTCATCCGGGATTGTATGTTGAGTATATTTTTCAAGGAATTCCCTGAAGACCTTATTCTTTAGTTTGTAGAGAGGAATATCAGCAGAGATGAGAGAACGGCACAGGTCGATGTTAAACTCAGATCTTACATTCGATGTTGTTGGTTGTGTTAAAAACAATTGTCTCTGCTTGGAATTTAGTTGTTTGTTGGCCTGATGTTTACTAGTTGTAATGTGTTGTTGAACCAGGAACTTTTGTGTAGATGATACTGCACACTGACACAAATTACAAAATAATATTTTATTGTCAGTTGATAAACCATCTTCTTTAAATTCTGAAATGTAACTTGTTAGTTTTGATTTTAAATTGACTGAATGACGTACTTTTGGCATATTTACCGTCTTTATAGTATGATTTACAAAACTGAACCTATGTGTACTCTGACTGGCATTTAACTGTTGAGCTGCACAACTGAAGTCTGTTAAAAATTTTAAATTAAATTAATACAGTTTTGTAACTTACTTTCCCATTGTTGATAGAACTGCTAATTTTCAAATAACTCTGATGTTAAAGGGATTACTGAACATGTGTTTAAATCTCTATTGTTGAAATGTATTTTTAAAAGTTAATGGAATTTTGTTTTGTTTTATTGTTAAACCTAATATAATATGGACTGTTTTATATGAAATATGGAAAATATATGGAAATTAACGAAAATATGTACTAAACTCTAAAATATGGAAAAATATGGAAAATAAAAGTAGGATTTTTCAACCCTACACATTGTGAAACATAAAGATAATGCAAAATATAAATTATATTAGCTTTATAAGTAAATATGTATTTACATATAAATCCTTTCCCTGGTAATTACATAATTAAAATAGGACGTTTGATCCTGGGAACATTCGTGTTTGATAGAAGGATAAATTGTTTAGTATGTTACTTAATTTAAATTGCATTGAAATAATTAAAATGCAATCATTTTGGTCCAGAGACCACTCATTTGATGCAATGGCAATTCCTTTAACATGTTTCCTATTTGTTATTACATGCAACCATAGTTTAATGAAGATTGACATATCACTTAGTTTTAATGTGTAAAATTTATATTACTTGCTATATGTTTCCATTGAATTATGGTAATAACTTAATTTTAACCATTGTTTTCTACGTCTTCAGTAAATGGCGCTTGGCCCACTATGGTTCTGAACCCTTCAAATAACTTAAATAGTGATACAGCATATATAGTGGTATTTAATTATATTTCTTTCTTTCGAAAATGTAAGAATTCACGATCTCCTATGTACCATTGCCATGGAATGAATAAATGTGTTTTTTTTTCCTACTAAAAAATTTTATATTTTGCTCATAGGAGTTACTGCAGGAACAACGCTATAATCTGAGGCGGCGGTGAAAATGTATTGTATTGTTATTTTAAAAGTCTTGTATACCCTTAAATATCAGTCCTATCAAAATTTTGTATAGAATAAAACTTATCGGAAATCATTTTTAAAGAAACTTTTGTTATGTAACGTTTTTCACAAAAAGCAATAATAAGAGAGATATTATTTTAAGAAATACAGGAAACGAATGTACAGAATAGCCTATCAAGTTTTCTGTGCATAAGAAGCTATTTTAATCTTACCTGTCCTCGATTCAGTCAGAAGTTACTGTAATAATGTCCATCTAGAGAAACTACACTTTCCAATGGTGAAATAATAATTAATTATACAAATCGGTTAATTTAGCTTCCGATACTACTTCATACAAACACAGAAACATTCTCTGTAGGCTATGTTTCATAGCTTTCGATTGTTGTTGTCCAAGGCCCCTTATACATGAAGTCATTTGTTTTTTATTTCATTACACCGCCTTAGATGGCGTTGTTATTTAAATTTTAAAAATCATTTATCTCATTAAATATTAGTCCTATCAAAATTTTGCAAAGAATAAAACTTATCGAAAATCATTTTAAAGAAACTTTTGTTATGTAACATTTTTCACAAAAATTAATAATAAGGGAGATATTTCGATTTATTTAATTCAAGCCCCCTTATAACTCCCCTTTTAAATAACGTATTTTGAATGCTATATAGCCTAAAATCTAAGTTATAACGAACTTAATTTATATTCCAATTTGATATAAATCGGTTCAGGCATTATCGCGTGAAAAGGTAACAAACATCCAGACAGACAGACAGACATACAAACAAAAATTTCAGAAAAGCGATTTTCGGTTTCAGGATGGTTAATTATACATGTTAACACCAATTACTTTTGGAAAATCGAAAATTACCAGCAAAATTTTGGCTACAGATTTATTATTAGTATAGATATAGATGTGAATATAATACTTTATTCCAAAAGAGTAAACTCATCTGTTATTAAATAATTATGCATACAGGAGTGTGTAATACGTTTTTTCAGATTATTCTTCGTTAAATGTTGACGTATCGTGCTGCTATGCATTCGGTTGCGTTACAGTCCAAATTCAACATCGGAATTACAATACGAATTTCCTAGCTGCCATTATAATAGAAACGAACAATTTTCTTGAAAATAGTTATGGGTTTAATATTATATCCCACATACCAGGCACACTATTATTCACAAAGTAGTTGTTCACCTGATGATACTAATAAATACTGTATCATATTCTATATTTGCTCCAGTAACGTCTTGTGACGTAGAACGAATATTTTCAGAATACAAATATTGTTTTTTTTTTCTGAACATAAAAGGAGTATTTCTTCCAATAAAATAAAAATGTTCATTGTTAATTGTTGTAATGAGGATACAACCATAATTGCATACTTTGTATGTTATTATTATATGTATACTTACTTCCTTACAAATGGCTTTTAAGGAACCCGCAGATTCATTGCCGCCCTCACATAAGCCCGCCATCGGTCCTATCCTGTGCAAGATTAATACAGTCTCTATCATCATATCCCACCTCCCTCAAATCCATTTTTATATTATCCTCCCATCTACGTCTCGACCTCTCCAAAGGTATTTTCCCCTAAATTTTGCCATAAGCCCTTTATTGGGAACAAGATTCTTTATGTAGAGTGAATGTACGACACGGAATCCACAGTTTTATTTCTCTTTCGGAGGAAAGCATGTTAAGGATTTTATTCTCGCTTAAAACCCATCGCCTCGCCTAGGTCTCAACGACCTATCTCGGATCCAGAGTTAATAGCAGAATACAGTAACTCGGGATGAAATTTTAAAGGATGTGAAAAAATGTGACAAATATAAAAATGTTTCGAACGAACTAAAAAATATGATTTACAAGTAGAAACATTTCCTGTCCACTTGCAAGGCCCTTAACTTGCCGTTATTCGTCCCGATTCTACGAAGAAGGCTCATAGATGTCGCTAGTGCCGAGGAGCGTGAACCACTTTGTTCGTCAGAGACTATCCAGAGCGCACCACAGGCGTTGAATCTACATTATACTTGTAATTAATTAGGATTATGATAGAGAATTGTTGCCATGGTACAGGGGAACCGGAGTACACAGAAAAAAATCCCTGTGTTTCCTTCACCACGGACTTTCCAAACAAGTTATAAATTCAGGGTATAGTGCAATTTGAACCCGAGCCTTCTAGCTTTTAATCCCAACGGAATTTATTTTATTTAAATTTTAAATTTGATTTATTTTTAATTTAAATATACAGAATAAAGAATATAATTACAAACAAAACAAGAGAAATATAAATAAAATAATACGAACAATATGAAACAGGCGATACAGTAGTATTAACAAAATTTGAGACCGAATGAGCAGCGCTCGTGTTCGGTCGCAGTTCAGATATAATATTAGTAGGCCTATAAGAGAATATAAAATAAAATAAAACAGGAAATAGAATTAAAATTAACAGTTACAGAAGTTATATAATACAATATTAATATAAGAGAATTATAGAAAAAAAAATAAAAATAAATAAGTAAAATAAAATAGGACATAAAATTTCAATTACAGCGGCAATGGAATTATATAATACTAGCCGTACCCGTGCGCTCCGCTGCACCTGTTAGAAATAAATATAAAGTAATTACGTAATTAAAATAGGACGATTGATCCAGGGAACATTCGTGTTTGTTAGAAGGATGAATCGTTTAATATGTTACTTAATTGAAATTGTATTTAAATAATTAAATTGCGACCATTTTGGTCCAGAGACCACTCATTTGGTGCAATGACAATTCCTTTAACATGTTTCTTATTTGTTATTACACGCAACTATATTTTAATGAAGATTGACATATCATTTAGTTTTATTGTGTATGCTTTATATTACTTGCTATATGGTTCCATTGAATTATGATAATAACTTAATCTTAACCCTTGTTTTCTACGTCTTCAGTAAATGGCGCTTGGCCCACTATAGTTCTGAAACCTTCAAATAGCTTAAATAGTGATACAGTATAAACAGTGATATGTAATTATATTTCTTTCTTTCGAAAATGTAAGAATTCACTATCTCCTAAGTACCATTGCCATGGAATGAATAAATGTGTTTTTTCTTTCTACTCAAAAATTTTATATTTTGCACATGGGAATTACTGCAGGAACAACAACGCTACATCTGAGGCGGCGGTGAAAACGTATTGTATTATTATTTTAGAAGTCTATCAGACCTACCAAATTTTGCATAGAATAAAACTTATCGGAAATCATTTTCAAATAAACTTTTGTTATGTAACATTTTTCACAAAAAAAACAGTAATAAGCGAGATATTTCGATTTAATTTAGGCCCCGTTAAATGAAGTATTTTGAATGCCATATAGCCTAAAATCTAAATTACAACGAACTTAACTTATATTTCAATTTTCATCGAAATCCGTTCAGCCATTATCGCGTGAAAAGGTAACAAACAGGCAGACAGACATACAAACAAAAATTAAAAAAAAAAAAATGATTTTCGGTCTCAGGATGAATAATTATACATGTTAACACCAATTATTTTTGGAAAAGGGAAAATTACCAGAAAATTTTCGGCTACATATTTATTATTATATTATATTATATTATATTATATTATATAAAAGTGCGTTGATAACGGATGTACTCCGATAAGAAAGTTTTTAATTTGTTGTGGGGGCTCTTGAATCTCAGAAGCAACAACCTTTACAACAGCGCAACATAATCTGCTTGGCTCATTACCCAATTTTTTTGCATTGCATTTATTGCATATATAGTCTATTTTATGTATTTTAACACGATTCAATTGAACATAGTTAAAATTTGAATTATAAAATAATAGATTGCTAAGCTAACGTAGTATTACTGCATACTAAATCAATACACTCTCGTTGTTCATTAATTCACTGAGATTAAAATGAGTGTGTACATAAATATTATTTTAAGAAATACAGAAAACGAATGTACAAAAAAGCCTATCAAATTTTCTGTGCATAGGAATAGTTTAATAGCTTTCGATTGTTGCTGTCCAAGGCCCCTTTTTCGATTGTTGTTGCCAAAGGCCCTTATAGACGAAGTCATTTGTTATTTCATTGCACCGTCTTAGATGGCGTTATTTTAATTTTAAAACTCATTTATCTCATTAAATATCAGTCCTATCAAAATTTTGTAAAGATTAAAACTTATCGGAAATCATTTTTAAAGAAACGTTTGTTATGTAATATTTTTCACAACAATCAATAATAAGCGAGATATTTCGATTTATTTAATTCAGGCCCCCTTATAACCCCCCTTTTAAATAAAGTATTTTGAATGCCATATAGCCTAAAATCTAAGTTACAACGAACTTAATTTATATTCCAATTTTCATATAAATTGGTTCAGCCATTATCGCGTGAAAAGGTAACAAACATACAGACAGACATACAAACAAAAATTTCAAAAATGCGATTTTCGGTTTCAGGGTGGTTAATTATATATGTTAGGACCAATTATTTTTGGAAAATCGAAAATTACCAGAAAAATTTCGGCTACAGATTTATTATTAGTATAGATAATATTAACACTAGAGAAGAATAATATCGCACGTGAAAAGTAGGACTATATATTTCAAAATTATAGAATACAAATATAATATAGGTTGATTAATAATACACATAGGTTATAAATTTATTTAATCAAATTGAAGATATTAACATGTTTCTAATTTTCTTGTTATATGTTAGTGGGTTACATGTTAGAAGTTCTGGGTGTAATTTAGTTAAAGCATTGTACAACCGAGGGCCAAAATTAATGCTATGCTTTAGATCAGAAGATGTGAGACATTTAGGTTCTACTAATGTTAAATTAATATTTCGTCTTGTGTCATAATTATGTGTCTGTAATACAAACTTATTACGATTTTTATGATAAAAAATACAGATTACAGAATTCGGTCGTGAGATCATGTAGATGGCATGCATAGTGGAAGAGTCTATAGACACTGAAGTGTAAATCTAGAGGGTGAAGAAACACTAGTTTCCCACGAAAAATACGACAAAATGAAGTTCGTACAAAAGATATCCCTAAACTCTGATTTGAAGAAGAAGACCAGGAAAAAGAATAAGATGCATTGTTGGGCGTGGAAATATTTTCTTGAATTCAGTGTATGAAGGTCATTCAGTTCTTAACCTTGGTCAAGGTGTACTTTTTTCCTGCACAAGGAAGATCGTCGCTGGTAAGTAACTGCAAATTACGACATAATTGACTGGGATACCCAGATTCTGTGAAATGGTACAATAAAGGAAATGCAACCTTCACTTATTTTTACCTTCAGAATAAATGTTCCGTTATGATTAGACTACCTCTTGCAGTTTTTGGGTTATGAAAACTCTGAAATTAGAGCCTACTAGCAAATAAGTGCTTTTACCGCCCAGTCTTTACTGTATTCTTTTAAAATAAATTTAATAGAGGTCTAAAAATATCAATTCTATAATAGCTGTACCTGAGAAACTTACCTTGAAGTACGAACAGAGAGGGAATGTCACTGAATAGAAGGATAAACAACAAAAATTAAACCTAACAAATGTTTTCTATGAGCAAAGGAACAATAACAATATTACAGGGCTTTAAACTTCACACTTGTAAGCGGTAATATATCCATATTAAAATTATGCAATGGCACTCTTACGCTAATTAATATACAACATTTGTGAAGCAAGACTTGCACTGTTTATAAGTAGTATGAGGTTTTAGAGTTTCTGAACGGATGAAAAGTTATCTAATATTTGGAAGATACAGTATGTGCGACTACATCATCGGAGTTCTATATTTTTGTTTCCTGTCATAAACTTAGGATAATTCAAGTTTTGCAAACTATGTAACAGCTGAAGATTTTGGAACTAATTAAAGGGGTTTTGGCATCCTACATGCCCTTTATCATCTACCCTGTTCAACATCTGCTTGGAGGATTTAGTGACGAACTGTTTTCAGAACATGGGAGGAGTGATAGCAGGAGGAAGAAGAATAAAGTGCATAAGATTTGCTGATATGGCGTTGTTAGCAGAAGAGGAGATGATACTAAAGGATATGCTACTAGAGCTAAATGACAGCTATGAGCAGTATAAAATGAAGATAAATGCCAACAAGACGAAGACCATGGTCATAGAAAGAAAAGTAAAGAAGGTAAACTTGCGAATTATAAATGAAGCAGTAGAGCAAGTGGACAGCTTCAAATACTTGGGGTATACTATAAGCAGTAACATGAGCTGCTGCCAAGAAGTCAAAAGGAGGATAGCAATGGCAAAGGAAGCTTAATAGAAAAAGGAGCAGCTTCTGCGGACCTCTGGAGAAATAACTAAGAAAGAGACTAGTGAAGTGCTTTGTGCGGAGTGTAGCACTGTATGGGGCAGAAACATGGACATTACGACGAAGTGAAGAGAAGCGACTAGAAGCATTTGAAATGTGGATATGGAGAAGGCTGGAGCGTGTGAAATGGACAGAATAAGAAACGAAGCTGTGTTGGAAAGAGTGGGTGAAGAAAGAATGATGCTGAAACTGATCAGGAAGAGGAAAAGCAATTGGCTGGTTCATTGGTTGAGAAGAAACTGCCTTCTGAAGGATGCACTGGAAGGAATGGTGAACGGGACAAGAGTTCGGGGCAGAAGAAAATATCAGATGATAGACAACATTAAGATATAGGATCATATGAGAAGGCAAAGAGAAAGGCAGAAAATAGGAAAGACTGAAGAATGCTGGGTTTGCAGTGAAAGACCTGTCCTTGGGTAGAACACTATGAATGAAAAACAGACGTAGAAACGTCCAAGTTTTCGCGTCAGCTCTAACATTAGTGGCAGTGAACAATTTCGATCAGTGATAATTTATTGTGTCAGTGAAATGTGTTATATAGTGTCAGTGAAATGAGTCATAGCGCCAGTGCAGTGAGTGAGATGAGATTGAAGTGAAAGAGTATCAGTACCAAATTAGGTTCACTTATTAACCACGTTATTTTATCATTTACTGTGTGTTGTAATTGTATTGTGTATTGTAATTATATAAGCTTAATGTGTGTTAATTGTTTTAATGTGTCTTAATTGTTTTATTATGTATTTAATTGTTTTAATGTGTATTTTAATCGTTTAATGTGCATTTTAATTGTTTTAATATGATTAATTGTAATTTATTATTTATTTATTTTATTGCTAGTAAGTTTGAAATGAATACAAGTTAATACAATGCAAGATAAACTAGCTCACTCCTGAATGAGTAAGACTCGTGCTCAGGAGGGGATTCCAATACAGACAAAAATAAAATAAAAATTGAGCGTGAATACAGATTAAGAAGTGCTTAATATGTTTAAACCCAAACTATATATCCAATACAAATTTTTTTATTAATTTGGAGAGGATTCGTAGTTAAAATAATATTAGAATAACATTTGTTTAATAATATGGTTCCTTGACTCATGCTATGATAAAAAGCTGTACTGGTTTTACATTTTGGTTCAGACAAACGCAGAGAATTCATATTTTTAGTTCTATATTTATGTATATACCTTTCAAAGTTATTCAGATTTTTGTGAAAATATTTTAATAAAATAAAATAATAAATTTGTTTAATGTTGAAAACTTTGAAATGTTTAAACAACAATTCAGATGAGTAATATTTCTGTTTTTTTAAACAAATTTTTAATATTTTTTTTCTGTATAAAATTAAGGGATAAATGTTGGATTTATAATTTCTACCCCAACCTATAATACCACACATAAATATAGATTGAAACAATGCTAAATAAGTTATACGTAAACAGTTAATTGACAAAAATTTCTTAGAACAATAAAGTAATATAATGTTTTACGTAATTTATTACAAATATAATGAATATGATTATTTCATTTTAAATGATTATTATTGATGATTATTGTGTGTAATTAAGTTACCACTGTCACCGTGTGTTTGCTCACTTGTATGTATTTATTTACACTGCAAGTGGGCAAGCACCCGGTGGCAACGTAATATAAACAATACACAATAAAATTACAATACACAATACATTTATACAATGCAAATGCAATTATATAATACACAATACAATAAGAATACACAATACAATTTAACACAATAATTACAATTAATAATAATAATAATACATAAAATAACCTAATTAACAAGAGAACCTAATTTTACAATACAACCTGCATATTTATAGGCCCTACATACGTTTCACATTGGTACTGATAATAGTCTTTCACTTTACTCTCATTTCACTCGCTGTAGTGGCACTATGACGCATTTCAGTGACACTTTAGGACACATTTCACTGACACTATAGAACACATTTCACTGACACTTTAGAACACATTTCACTGACACTTTAGAACACATTTCATTGACACTATAAATTATCACTGATCGGAACTATTCACTGCACTGTAAAACCATAACTTCACTGACTATAAATTATCACTGATCGGAACTATTCACTGCATTGTAAAACCATAACTTCACTGACTATAAATTATCACTGATCATCACTGATCGGAACTATTCACTGCACTGTAAAACCATAACTTCACTGACTATAAATTACCACTGATCATCACTGATCGGAACTATTCACTGCACTGTAAAACCATAACTTCACTGACTATAAATTATCACTGATCGGAACTATTCACTGCACTGTAAAACCATAACTTCACTGACTATAAATTATCACTGATCATCACTGATCGGAACTATTCACTGCACTGTAAAACCATAACTTCACTGACTATAAATTATCACTGATCATCACTGATCGGAACTATTCACTGCACTGTAAAACCATAACTTCACTGACTATAAATTACCACTGATCATCACTGATCGGAACTATTCACTGCACTGTAAAACCATAACTTCACTGACTATAAATTATCACTGATCGGAACTATTCACTGCACTGTAAAACCATAACTTCACTGACTATAAATTATCACTGATCGGAACTATTCACTGCACTGTAAAACCATAACTACACTGACTATAAATTATCACTCATTGGAACTATTCACTGCACTGTAAAAACCATAACTTCACTGACTCACCACGCTTCACTGATGCAACAGCTCAAATAAGACAAATACTTACATCCTTATGCATACTTATAAACAGAACTACATTTAAGCTAAACATTTCTAGTCTAAGACCCTCTTACATGCCATTTTTAAATAATTTACAATTCAAACCAAGGGAGTAACTCGTCAGGCTAAATAAATACATGTCACCTTAGAAAATTAAATGTTAAATGTCACCTTAATTTTAATTTACACTTGATACACAACTTGCAGCAGGTATAGATAAATACATACGAATACTTAATAAATGACCCATAAACCCCATAAACCAGAGGTTTAGGAATTGAAAGTTCGATTAAAGAGATCCTGATCCTCATAGTCAGTGCGCTAATGTAAGAATTTGGTGACCTCGCCACGAAATTATTGCAAACTTGAACAAACGAACAGTTCGACTGCAACAAGATTGAACTATGGCAGGGGACCGAACACTTGTCAGTACGTGTCTTGATGAATTGCCTCTGGCCAGGTGCTGGATATGGGCTATTTCATACACCTTGTGCAGTCAGTTGTGGTTCCATATGCTCTTCTCGGAAGAGCAGGTAGACACTAACCCTTTCGGTCTTCCGGTAACCGCACTGCAACCGCTCAACGGGAATTAAGAGCGCCACTTCCTTGAAGACCCTCCACGCGAAGACCTTGATTGTTGCATAAGAACGCAAGTCGCAGTTTCCTGGAATCTGCCCCAATGGAAGGGGAGTGCACCTCTGTTATGGACGGTAACTTAATGATGGCAATTTGAGCGCAGAGACGTACCAGCATGGCGGCACCTGCGTGCTCGCATGAGGGTAACTTACTCAGGCGCATTCCCACCTGCCTCTCGGGTCCAGACAGACGCGACGCGCCTTGAATCTCTAAGACGCGATATCCTCGTGAATAAGGACAAATCTGCAGCGGGGTGCAGTATGCGCCGTGAATTGCAGTCGTGATTCTTTATGTAACGCATTTTCAATGCTTGAAGGCTACACAGAGGCGATCAGATCATGATAATGAAACAGCAAAATTGTGAGAAATCTAATTTTCTTGGAGAAAACCTACTTTTAACTCACCATGAGTACATTATAATTTCATACAATTATTCAAACACGATGCTTTCGATGAAAGACTGATATAGTCCTTCTATTTTTTAAATATTAGAGTCATTTGAAATTGTCACCTAAAAAGAGCAGCCCATTCATTGGCAATTACTGTTGAGAATTATAATATAAAGACAACAAACCAGAAAACAAAGCACTGCACTTGCTTTTGTGAAGATAATCTAGTAAGGATTACTACAGAAGCTGAGTATAAAGTGACTAAGCAAGTAAATTCTTGTACTTAGCTAAGCTTATCGTTCTGGTTGTGTGGAAAAGAGGGCCTTATGGTTTTGATTACACCAGAATAAATAAATAAATAAATAAATAAATAAATAAATAGATAGATAGATAGATAGATAGATAGATAGATAGATAGATAGATAGATAGATAGATAGATAGATAGATAGATAGATAGATAGATAGCTAGGCAGGCAGGCAGGCAGGCAGGCAGGCAGGCAGGCAGGCAGGCAGGCAGGCAGACAGACAGACAGACAGACAGACAGACAGACAGACAGACAGACAGACAGACAGACAGATAGATAGATAGATAGATAGATAGATAGATAGATAGATAGATAGATAGATAGATAGATAGATAGATAGATAGATAGATAGATAGATAGATAATCTGTGTTTTTTCTTAAACGAATCTGTACTGTCTATTGTATTTGGGGCTTTTCCTGTTATTGACATAAATAAATAAATAAATAAATAAATAAATAAATAAATAAATAAATAAATAAATAAATAAGTAAATAAGTAAGTAAATAAGTAAATAAGAAAGTAAATATATAAATAAATAAGTAAATAAATAAATAAACAAATAAAATGAATGAAAGGAAAGAATGAATGAACAAGCGAACAAATAAATAAATAAATAAATGCATAAATAAATAAATAAATAAATACGTAAATAAATAAATAAGTAAATAAATAAACAAATAAAATGAATGAAAGGAAAGAATGAATGAACAAGCGAACAAACAAAGAAATAAACAAATAAAGAAATAAATAAACGAATAAATAAACAAGGAAATGAACTAAGAAATAAACAAATACATACACAAATAAATAATAGATAAATAAATAAAAATAAATAAGCCAATAAATAAATAAACAAACAAACGAATAAATAAATAAAATTAAATAGATAAACAAATACATAAATACATTCCTAAATAAATAAATAAGTAAATAAATAACAAAGAAATGAATAAATAAATGACTAACTAAAAATTAATATAAATAAATAATTACTTACTTATGGCCTTAAGAGAACCCGGAGGTTCATTGCCGCCCTCACATAAGCCCGTCATCGGTCCTTATCCTGAGCAAGATTAATCCAGTCTCTATCATCATAGCCCACCTCCCTCAAATCCATTTTAATATTATCCTTCCGTCTACAGTCTCGGCCTCCCGAAAGATCTTTTACCCTCCGGTCTCCCAACTGACACTCTATACGCATTTCTAAATTCGTCCATACGTGCTACATGCAAGTAAATAATTAAAAGAACAAATAAATAAATATAAATTAAAAGAATAATTAAACAAATACAAAAGGAGAAATAAATAAATGATAATTTAAGTTATCAGGCAGTTTATTGTATAATTTATTTTGATCCAAGATATGCGACTACTTAGGGTCTTACGCTATCTGAAATATTAAATATGAAAGACACAAATACATAATTATGAGCTTTTAATATAGTATAATATGTTTTATCGACGTTTTTTGACATTGTCTCTTGCACGTACTGCGCTTAATGACAATAAGTGAAATATGAATATGAATAGTCAATACTAACGATCAAGGAAGCCACATTCCTTGCGCTCGTCTTCTTCTTAGTAACCAATAATAGCGATCAGGATAAGAGGCATACGTAGTAATTATGTGAGTGCAAGACTCGACAAAGCATTGAGCTTAAGAAAGATAGAAAGCTCAATAAGGGAAAAATTATCAGAAAAATTTCACGCCAGAGGAGGCGACGTAGTTAGCACATTTCCTACTTCAACCATCTTAACCCTTAAATTGACAAAGTATCCTGTAGGATACAACAGGTTAATAGGCTATATGCTATAATTTTAATAGGACAATAGAAAAAAATTGGTAGGAAAATTAAAATTTCACAATACTATAATATTGTACAACATATACCGTAAAATATGGACTTTGCGATAGTTGTTTTCTTCACAGTCCGACAGGTTTAATAACTAATGTGTGAGAAATGGAGTCAGAGTGCAGTAATAAAAATACAGAGTGATCCGTTTGTGTATGGATAAAATAAAAACACCGTAAAACATTTACTTACTTACTTACTTACTTACAAATGGCTTTTAAGGAACCCGAAGGTTCATTGCCGCCCTCACATAAGCCCGCCAGCGGTCCCTATCCTGTGCAAGATTAATCCAGTCTCTATCATCATACCCCACCTCCCTCAGATCCATTTTAATATTATCCTCCCATCTCCGTCTCGGCCTCCCTAAAGGTCTTTTTCCCTCCGGTCTCCCAACTAACACTCTATATGCATTTCTGGATTCGCCCATACGTGCTACATGCCCTGCACATCTCAAACGTCTGGATTTAATGTTCCTAATTATGTCAGGTGAAGAATACAATGCGTGCAGTTCTGTGTTCTGTAACTTTCTCCATTCTCCTGTAACTTTATCCCGCTTAGCCCCAAATATTTTCCTTAGCACCTTATTCTCAAACACCCTGAACCTATGTTCCTCTCTCAGAGTGAGAGTCCAAGTTCACAACCATACAGAAGAGCCGGTAATATAACTGTTTTATAAATTCTAACTTTCAAATTTTTCGACAGCAGACTGGATGATAAGAGCTTCTCAACCGAATAATAACAGGCATTTCCCATATTTATTCTGCGTTTAATTTCCTCCCGAGTGTCATTTATATTTGTTACTGTTGCTCCAAGATATTTGAATTTTTCCACCTCTTCGAAGGATAAATCTCCAATTTTTATATTTCCATTTCGTACAATATTCTGGTCACGAGACATAATCATATACTTTGTCTTTTCGGGATTTACTTCCAAACCGATCGCTCTACTTGCTTCAAGTAAAATTTCCGTGTTTTCCATAATCAACTACTGAACTTCATTTGTTGAAACTTTGTGCATACAGCACTGAAAAATGGGAGATTCCTCAGAGCTCAACATGACTCTCATTGCGCACCCTGCACAACTCATAACGGTGATACAACTCAGCCCATGTCCGTTGTAACATAAGAGGGGTGATTTGTTGAAAAGCTTGAGCAATTTTTACTCTCAGATTATCAATGTTCCTGGGTTTTTGTGAATAGACAATGTCATTAATAAAACCCCACACGAAGAAGTCAGGAGAGGGTTTCTGTGAATAGACAATGTCATTAACAAAACCCCACACGAAGAAGTCAGGAGAGATTAGATCTGGGAAGTTTGGGGACCAAGCCAAAAGATAGCTGCTTCTCGTATTGGGTTTCACCTGCGACCTCCTGCATGTTTTTAACACAGAACCTGTTTCTACAAATGTTCGATACCACAACATTATGGAATCGTATTTAGGTAGCCTACATTACGCATACCATACTTACGCCGAAATTCCCTTTGAACTCTTTTAACACTCTCAAATTTAGCATACCAAAGAACACATTGTGCCCGCTGTTTATTTGTAGTAGCCATTTTAATCATCTACGATTTTCATTTGTCCTTTCAGATTATACAACGTTGATTGTCATATATGGAAACTTTCATCTTTTAATCATAATATAACCAGCAAGAAATTTTTCCTACTATCATAATAGCTAAGCTTAGTATTCCTGCTACCAAAAGACTCAAGTTGCAGGTAAATAGTCTATACAGTAGGTGGAATCCGGGTGATGCAGCAGAGAAAGAGACAGACAAACATGTTCTTACAGTATGTTTGTAGAGTACATCCAACCTGAAATAAAAGTAGAGCAACTACTGACTTTAATATCTAATGGCGCAACAACCCGAAGTTGGCCAGGGCCTACCTGCGTGACAAACATTTTTTTCTGCATAAAGTAGGCCTATGGGTACAAAGTGCTGACAGATTTGGGGCTCATTTGGAATATGTTCCTTCGTGTACTTTTCTAGAAATTCTCTAAAGTGTTTATTGTTCAATTTATTAAGCGGTATATTGGCATTGACCATCATGGCACATAGAACCCTGCAAAACATGGGTTTCTTATCGTACTCTCTCTCAGAGTTTGATGGTACTACTTGTTTTGAGTTACGTACATCCATATTTCTATGCCTTTTTGTATTGCAGTGTCTTTCAATGCACTGTTTTCTTGTAACTTTCATATCTACTTTGCACAACTTACATGTAATGTAAATTATTATTGGCTCCGAACTCCTGAATTAAGTCCTTCAGCCTTTCATACTTCGAACTTTTTGTCTTCGGCATTTTACCTCGTCACAAATACAAATGTTACGTTAAGTAAATAATACGACTCTTACATTTCACTGGTTTAAAGCACTCACTATGACCGTGTTCCGGCTTCAACACAAACTACTGGGTGTTCAGTTCAAAGTGTGTCATGGCTCGCTGTATGTCGTCATGTGGCTAGCCGATGAGCCTAGAGAATTCAATCTTCCTACATCTCCGCAAAGGCGTATTACCTATATGCAACAGAAGTTGCCTACCAAGTACGGTTTTCATTCTGAAGAGTACTTACCGATACGTACGGTAACGCCTGTAGTGGTAGGAATGTGAACTGTTTGGAAACACGTGCTGAGGTGAGTTTTTTTCTTACTGTCGGGATATGGGGAGAGGGTTAAGACGATTACTTACGTACAGTATTTGTTGACATTAACTTCGACGGTCAACATGGACTCGGAGCATTTGATTTGTATTGTGGAATGTTGCCGTACGCAACCGATGATAACAAATACCCTGGGTACGACTTGCCCGCGCAAAACACAGTTCGAAAGAGGTTATGGTAGCACACAGACCGTACAGACCGCCACCTATTGCTACGACGTTCAAGTTATACCGTACACGTTCTTAAGTTCAGATTGAACGCCTTGATTAATAGGCAATTTCTCTGACATAAAAGCTGAAACTCGCTTCAAATCGCTGACTCACCAACAGTGACGTCATGACACACTTTGAAATGAACACCCAGTAGAGTGAGCGTGAGTAAGATGCGGTTCTATGTTGTATCAGACGGGACGTATCCCTGGGCTGTGACGTCAGTTACAGTATGAGAGTAGGCAACTGTATTCCAGCTTAGACGTAGCTGAAATACTAAGCTTAATAATAACTTTATAATAATAATAATAATAATAATAATAATAATAATAATAATAATAATAAATTAATGTTATCCATACCCAAACGGATCAGATTGCACAATTAATAGTTACTGCAAATCTTTAGAAAGATCATCTAACAGATCTAAATATAACTCAAGTAGTTAAAGATTCATTATGTAAATAAAAAGCAGGCGAGACCGCAATAATAGTAGCAGTAATGTCTCGAAGCTCTTGCAAAAACGCCGGCGCGATAAATCACTGCGTGCCCTTCACAGAGCCGGGAAAGACAACGGCGGAATTGCTTGCGATGAACTCGGGAGTGGTTCAAATATTTACACAACTCTGATCAAGGTCACCTGCACCTAGGTGAGCGTATCATGAAGCTAAGATATGATTAACGATTAGCAGGAGTTTGCCTTATTACTCTGATAACACCAAACCGGGGTCAACCGCCTTGACTGACTGATTGCACAAAAGATTTACCAGAAACTTTCGCTCGTTTTCAAGTGCGTTGGAATTTATGGTAGGGCTTTTAAGGCGATATGTCAATTACAACCAGATTAGAGAATCGTACCTTGCACGTGGCGCAGTATAGTCTGATGTAGTCTAGTACCCACTTACAAAAATATTTGTAGGTGTTCTTTGATGATACAAAAGAGGAGAGTTCTGCTGGTACCGTTCTGGTGGTGTGGAAAAGAAGGCCTTATGGTTTTGATTACACCAGAATAGATAGATAGATAGATAGATAGATAGATAGATAGATAGATAGATAGATAGATAGATAGATAGATAGATAGATAGATAGATAGATAGATAGATAGATAGACAGACAGACAGACAGACAGACAGACAGACAGACAGACAGACAGACAGACAGATAGATAGATAGATAGATATATAGATAGATAGATAGATAGATAGATAGATAGATAGATAGATAGATAGATAGATAGATAGATAGATAGATAGATAGATAGATAGATAGATTAGATAGATTAGATAGACAGATAGATGGGATAGACAGATAGATAGATAGATAGATAGATAGATAGATAGATAGATAGATAGATAGATAGATAGATAGATAGATAGATAGATAGATAGATAGATAGATAGATAGATAGATAGATAGATAGATAGATAGATAGGTAGATAGGTAGCTAGGTAGATAGATAGATAGATAGATAGATAGATAGATAGATAGATAGATAGATAGATAGATAGATAGATAGATAGATAGATAGATAGATAGATAGATAGATAGATAGATAGATAAGTAAATAAATAAATAAATAAATAAATAAAATGAATGAAAGGAAAGAATGAATGAATAAGTAAACGAATAAACAAATAAATAATAAATAAACGAATAAATAAACAAATACAGGGTGATCCGTTTGAACATGGATAAAATAAAAACACGTAAAACATTTACTACTGAACTTTATTTGTTGAAACTTTGGTCTCTTTGAATGGTTTCTTCCGAGGTTTTTTCACCACCCGTGGGAGTAAAGCCGGATGGTCTATGGCGAGTCCTTGGCATAGCTCAGACGGAAAGAGCGCTCAGCGCGCATAGCTGACAGGTCGTGGGTTCGATTTCCCGGTGCCATAACGAATTTTTCTCCATGTTGACTAGATATAGATAGTCTTGATTATTCAATGAGGAGGGCGAGGCCTCATATATGAATATACAGAGTGATTCACGAGGCTTTACCATCACTTACGGAGCTTTTTTCGAAGACATTCTAACCAAAAAAATGTGATATAAACATGTGTCCTAATCTGAATTACACTAATGTGAACTTGTTAGTAAAATGCCTTTTTTCTTTAGTTTTAAGGGTAAAAGGATATTACAAATAGAGAATGGACTATTCAGAAGTATCATTTCTTTAATTGGCTAGTGTTCTGAAGCTAAAATGTGTTAATTGCTTTGTACAGGGTTTGTTTCTCAATTTTAAGGGGTTAGATACGGCTTACAGCAGTGAAAATTTTGAAAATATTTAACATTTTTTTGCCTCCATTACTGTATCTTGTACAATATTGAAAATTAGTACGTGTAAAACACTGTCCTTCTGCTATATGAAAAAAAAAATTACGATTAAAAAAATTATTTACATTTTTTTTTTCAAAATTCAGTTCACTGTGCAGTGATGAAGCGTTTCCCACTTAACTCAAAAACTATCCAACATTATGTGATGATATATTTTTATTTATGCATGCCATATCTACAATATGATGCAATATCACTTATCTACCTTTGATTTATTGTCTGATAAAAAATAAATTCTTTTAAATATGGTCTAATATCATTATTTTCTTCTAACACAAAAGAAAAAAAAATACATTATTTATTAAGGAATGCAGTCGAAAGAGAATGATATTGTAAACATAAGTTTCAGCAATAAAATAAAAGAGAGAGAACATGAAAAATTTAACAAGTTTATGAGTTATGACGGAAACGCTTCATATAAATGATTTTTTAAATCGTAAAAATATTTTTTTCTTATAGCAGAAGGACAGTGATTTTACACATACCAGTTTTCATTATTGTACAAGATACAGTAATGGAGGAAAAAAATGTTGAATATTTCCAAAAATTTTACTGCTGTGATTTGTACCTAACCCCTTAAAATAAAAATTACATTATTCTTACGCACTTATCACAAAAATTGTTACAAATCATACGACTTTAGGGACTTGATTCTTCACGGTTCAATTATGCATCCTAATGTACTGTCCTGAATTTACCAGAGTGGTGTGCTTTGTAACAATTGCTGTGATAAATGCGTAAAAATCGGAAAAAAAAAAAATCTGTACGAAGCAACTATGGAATTCACAACAAATTTTTAGCTTCAGAATACTAGCTAATTAAAGAAATGATACTCCTGAATAGTTCATTCTTTATTTGTAATATTATTTTATCCTTAAAACTCAAGAATAATGGTATTTTACAAACAACTTCAAATTAGTGTAACTCTGAAAATATTGAGATTAGGACAAATGTTTATATAATATTTTTTGTTCAGAATGTATTCGGAAATAAGCTCCTTAAGTGACGGTAAATCCTCGTGAATCACCCTGTATATTTTCTTTTTTTGGAGTTACGTACATCATCCTGCTCAAGTAGGATCAGTCCAAGGGAACCTCCGACGTTTGCAGATCACGTGGCTATAGAACTGCAAGTCATCAAGAACCAACCTCTCACTCTGTTTTTATCCGTTCTACTATAGCAACATGTCGAATTTAATTACTTCGGTTTTCTAACATTTCCAGGTGTTTCTTTTTAACGTTGAATAACATTATTCGAGAGTGACTAGGATGAAGCGGACAGATCTTTGCGTAACAATGACGCAACTCCGTCTTTGGATGCTAGTAATTTAATACCTTTTGCATATTTATACAGGGCATAGTTGCGCCACACGGTCAGATAAAATGCAGCATATAAAAAAGGGTCCCTGTTTTGTGGGCATAGTTGCGCCCCGTTCCCATCAGGTAGAGAAAAAGGCATGGCATAGTTGCGCCCCTTTCCCTTCAGGTAGAGAAAAGGGCATGGCATAGTTGCGCCCCGATGAAATAGGTAGAGAAAAAGACACTACGGAAACTCGAGCCTCGTAATCAACCAACCTTATTGATTTCTTATTCGATTTATATTTATTATCGATACCGTTAAAATGAACACCATGAAGTTAGCAGTACTTTATTAACTCTTTTTCTACTGTTTATGCAGTGATTATCAATAGCCTACCGTTAAAATGAACACCATGAAGTTGGCAATACTTTATTAACTGACATATTCAAATGAGTGACCCGTTGGAATATGGGGCCATAGCAGTCTTGACATTTTATTAGTGATTTTCACACCGTCTGTGGCGTATAGTGAGGTTAATTTAAAATGAATGTTAAGTTTAGTGAAAAGGGTGAAGAGTTAATAATTGATAATGGTTCTAAGTTTCAATTTTCGAAACCCTGTACCGTAGGGTTAAGATATCGATGTAGAAACAAAAAAATGCAGTTCATTTATTGTGTGTGATCAATAAAAAAGGTGTTATTTTAAGTAGCAAAATTGATCATACGCTAGGCCTACCTGATTTCAATGCAGTTATCACTGTAATATTTTTAAGTAATTTATTTATTTTATGACAATCACTTTCGTGTGTACTACGCTCATCGGGGCGCAACTATGCCATGTCCATCCTGCTACCTGATTTCTTCGGGGCGCAACTATGCTATGTCCCATCTGCTACCTGATTCCTGCGGAGCGCAACTATGCCATGTCTCATCTGCTACCTGATTCCTGCGGGGCGCAACTATGCCATGTCCCTTCTGCTACCTGATTTCTTCGGGGCGCAATTATGCCATGCCTAGGCCTCCCAATTGACCGCGGGGCGCAACTATGCCATACCGATGTAGCAAGTGGGCGATGTATGCAATGGAGGGGGAAAGGAACTCGCCACTCTACCCGATTATCTCCTAGCCTAGTTGCCTCATGAGTGGTGCCTTGTTGGTACCACTTGAGAGATTCAGACCTGTTTTCGGACAGTTGACTAAAGGAACAAAACAAAACATATGTTAGCTTCATCAAAACGTTAGAACAGATCCGCCATTTATCAGTTGACTATCTGTGCGGTAAACAAATGACGATCGCAAAGCACGTTTTATAGTACCATAAAAATTTGCAGTTTGAAATGTTGGCAAACAAAGAAACAAATGCTATGGAAGTAATAAACACAAAGAAATGCTACAGAAGTTATAAAAACAAACAAATGCTAGGGAAGTGATAAAATTGTAGCGATAAACAGCCATGATTGGTCGAAACATATTCTTTCGTACTGTTCTATAGGTAAAAAGTAGTATGACGTAGTAAAAGTATAATAATCTATAGTAATCTCACTAAAGGTTTTGATTTATCTAGCCAAAATCAAAACGTGTGGGATTTAATTGACTATTATACGATTAAAAGTACATGAAGATTAGAAGAAATGAAGTACTCTAATACAATGAAATATTAATTGACTTACAAAAATACTAAACTATCTTCAAATGTATTTTTATACTATACAAAAGGCAAGAGACAAAAAAGACAAGACAAAGCAAACAGGACAGACCAGGACAAGACAAGTCTGGGCAGACAGACAGACAGACAAACAGACAGAGATAGATAGATAGATAGATAGATAGATAGATAGATAGATAGATAGATAGATAGATAGATAGATAGATAGATAGATAGATAGATAGATAGATAGATAGATAGATGTGTGGGTGGGTGGGTGGGTGGGTTGATGGATGGGTGGGTGGATAGATAGATAGATAGATAGATAGATAGATAGATAGATAGATGGGTGGGTGGGTGGGTGGGTTGATGGATGGGTGGGTGGATGGGTGGGTGGGTGGGTGGGTGGATGGATGGGTGGGTGGGTGGGTGGATAGATAGATAGATAGATAGATAGATAGATAGATAGATAGATAGATAGATAGATAGATAGATAGATAGATAGATAGATAGATAGATATGTGGGGCCATCTGTCGATTCAGAGATGTAAGCTGAAGATCCGGTGAAGTCCCACTAGAACGCCCTCTTATCCCCCTCCCGAGTAGCGTTCTACGCCTTCTCAAGCTGGTGCCATCTGCGTGCAGTCAGTCACAATACTAAATCCAGCTGCACCATTTTGGTAGATAGTACTGAAATCACAATTATGAATACTGCAATGAAGCGATGGTGAAATGGGGGAGAAAAATGGGAGAGCCACGAGAAAATCATCAGACTTGGTCTTTATCAACCAAAAATACGACTCCGCTATCGCCGGGATTCGAACCCGCAGCCATCGTAAGCCGGTGTTCTGTCAATTGAGCTACCAAGACGACTGCTAAGATAAATAGATAGGTAAGCAGACAATAAAACACGCAAGTAGGAAGGAAATCAACTTTTCCGTATATTATAAGAAAACATTAATTTATTATACTTGCATGAACGCAGGAGGAAATGTCAACATTTGGGCTGTTCTGTCAGCAAGAAGCCGCCGGTTGGGTAAACCGCGTGGAGTTACATTGGCTACGGTTCTGAGCTGCTTCAGTGAACTGCACTTTCTCCGGAGTCTGAAGGACGCGGTTTGATTTGTAGCAGAGCCAACTGCTCGCAAAGACTTAAACATGCCTAACTCACGGGACATTGCGGTCACTTGCCGACGCCCGAGAACATAACCTCACACGTTGCAAGTTCACTTTCAGTGCGACCGAGTGTTGAACTGCAAAGAAGCGTTTTGCAGCCAGTGACTCTCACTCTACCAAGCTTAGTGCATATTCCATGTTACGAGTTATTCAGATTCGGTAAAAGAATGAGAAGAAGTTACAGCAAAAATGAAATGTAACTATTTTCTTAGTCGTATTATAAGCTGTTGACGCATGGAAAAGGGTTAGATACATACGGTCTTACTAATAAAAACTCTATATACAGACGTTTAACTGACTTATACATATAAAATGAGTAGCTCGCTTATAAGTTGTGTGTAAATTCTCTACTAATAATCACTACATACGTCGTATTTAGGCTAACAGTATAACCAAATACCGTACTATAATAATGCCTGACTGCTGTATACTAGCAGCATTGACGTGAGTGCGAAATATCGCTGACTTGACATCTAGCGGAGCGGCGTGGAATTACGTCCACAAATACAAATATTAACATAGCGGAAATCGAACTATTGTTTAAAACGCGAGGTACTAATGTGGAATAATATACGAGACACTTAAGAAATGTTGAAGAGTATTTAATGTAACATTATTTTATATGAAAGCTACATATTATGAGAAATATTGCATGCTTCATATTATTTTCCGTAATTAATTGTTGCGTATTTTTCTTTGCTTTAGTGAGACAAAATTAATTCTGACATTAAGAATCAATTTACAATAACGCTTTATATACCCATTGCTGACAACTGCAAATATAAAATTGGTAGTAATCTGATGCTTGTCATAATAAGTAAAGACATGTGGACAACAATAAAACTTAATTTGATAAAACCTTAAAATTTCCAATATATTTTAACTTCTATTCATTTATTAGGCCTAAATAAAAGACCTAATTTTTATTGTTCTATCAACACAGAGAAAAAGGCATTAGGCCAAATAAAGAATTTTGTTGACTCACGTTTTATGAACTTTCGGAAATTGAAAGTACGATTTGGAGCAATTTGTAATGCTGTAATTGTAGCACATATACATCCTGACATTTGAACACGGCACTAATTAATAAAACTATTAACTAGCCCAGCAACAATATACATTGCACTTGATTACAGCATGTTTCGCGAGTACCTCCACGCCGGCCGCCTAGGTAGCAGCATCAGCGCGCAGAAGTGCTAGCTGTCCGGTATTATTATAATAAGGTATTTGGTATAACTGTTACACAGATACGTCATAGTTTCGTCATTACCTCTTTACGAAAGGTAATAGAATATTCAGATTCTCTATTGCATCCGGTAGAGCGCTCTAGTGTGCCGTGTTAAGTATCGATAGTACAACTGGCTCTGATCGATCACCACACTATATTTTGGCCAAAGAGTACAAGCTATAGCAATATTATTCTAATTATTCTGTGCTCTTTGGTTTGTTCTTCTGTGGTTACAAGGCAACCATCATCATAAAATGACAGTTGATACGAGGGGCGGCCATTTTTTTTCTCTATATACAACGCTTAAACAAGAGGTTTCGCGTATATAACTACTGCAAAGGATTTTCCATTGTATAGTTTCAGACTGTTTATACAATCCATCGCTTATGCATGGTTTATTAATAACGTTTTCTGTCCCAACTCTGCATAAGTCTTGTATAAAATATATACACGGTTTATTAGTAAGACCGATAGTGTTCTGTTGTCATTACATGTGGTAGAGGAAAAGATATAGGCTAAAACAGAGCTGTAAAGTCACTTCACAAGTTGTAGCAGTGCATCACTTCACTCTAGAAACGTTGGGGATGGGTAGTTCACCGTTGGATTCCTGCTTTAAAAAGCTATATGCATTGATAACTAAACTCTGTAAATGTGTAAAATACATTAAAATTGAAGGAAATATACAACTGTAGTAGGCCTATATTTATTTCAATTTTAATGCATTTTATTGATTTTATAAAGACTTTAACAAAAATTTGAACAAAAATGTGCAAGTTATTTTAATTATCATCATCATCTGTAAATGCGTATTACTGTAGTAATCTTAAAAATGTATATCTCGTATGATCAAAACTTTTTCTTTATATTTTGTGCACCGTGAAAAGGAAACTGTTCCTTTCATTTTACGGTGGCAATTTTTTTTTTTTTTTTTGTATATCTTGTCCTTTCTACGTTGCGGCACATTTTCCCTTCATACAAAAGGGAATAAGATTTTACAGTTATTGACTTCTCTCTTAATATTGAAATTATGTTATGCATCTGTCGATATAATACTGATACTCAAGAGTCTTGACCTAGCTATCAATACTTGAAAATTTTAGAGAACTTGATTTATTTAATATCTCTTTTAAACTTAAAGTGTCAGGAAATTTATAAAGCCCACGGATTGTGTGACAATGCATTTATTTTTTATGATGATTATTACTATTTATTAAAACAAAGATTAATATTATTTCTGTTCCATGAATAATATTACACCTCTTGATCAAAATGTTTCATGAATGTGTACAGGTTGGGAGGTAACCACTGCATCAAAATTAAACTGGTAATAGATCACGAGGAGAGGTTTAAAAAATCGAAATAAGTTTTTTCTAGCATTCACCATTTGAGAGGAAATGCTTAAGTTTCTATGCAGCATTTGGCTACATCACGGCTACTGCAATAACTCTAGCAAGCTTCGCCGCCCATCCCTTACCTTCCCCTCCCCCTCTGCTGTCGGTGACGCGCGACAGTGAGCTATGTTACAAGATTTATTTTAACGATTTTCGCAATTATTGAATTTAAATTCATGGCTAAACGGTTTAATTTGCAAAAAAAGGTTCAACACACTAACTATTCATATTATTTTTACCTATCTATTTGTATAGCAAACAGCCATTTCTCTCGGGTCTTTACCGCAATATAGCGCTGCAAACATTGGGCAAATACTATTTTCTTTCCTGCTTAACGGTGCTTTATCGAAGGAAAAGTGTGATCTAAGTTTTGTTATATTTAACATGTAGAATTACCTCTTAAATTTTGGTGCATCGGTCCCCTTCCACCCTGTATAAATGAGTTTATAAAAAACATAACAAAATTTTCTAGAAATAAGAAATCATATATGTTAATCCGAAATAAAGTGAATGTTACTTATGTCCCGCCCACTATAGGAGACAGGCCAGTATCACACTAATCCTAAATATTTAGTATAACTTGTTGCTTGTGTAGGCAGTCTTTTACATTACATTCGCGAAAATTGGTTTATAGCGCAACATTGGCAGCGATAAAAGTGTGAAATATTCGGGTGAAACGAGCGTTGAGCGACTTCTGCCGATTTTGAAATAGACACCGACGCACTTTATTTTTTTTTATTTTATTGGATTATTTTACGACGCTGTATCAACATCTAGGTTATTTAGCGTCTGAATGAAATGAAGGTGATAATGCCGGTGAAATGAGTCCGGGGTCCAGCACCGAAAGTTACCCAGCATTTGCTCGTGTTGGGTTGAGAGAAAACCCCGGAAAAAACCTCAACCAGGTAACTTGCCCCGACCGGAATTCGAACCCGGGCCACCTGGTTTCGCGGCCACCGACGCACTTGAACTGCCAACATAGAAAACAAAAAATCACGGATAAATCACAATATAGCGAACGCTAGTAGGGGAAGTTACCCCACCTACATGAAATGTGTATTCGACACAACACTCGCCTATCACGTAGAATGTCTGATGAGCTAGTAGGGGAAAAGTGGAAGGGGTCGTGGGCGGAGCTTCTACGTTCGCTATATTGCGATTTGCCCAAAATCACACTCAATCGCTTTCACCTTCATCTTGACGGGATAATAAAAGCCTAAACTAACCTAGCCTAACCTAACCTAAGTGCGTCGGTGTCTATTCCAAAATCGGCGGAAGTCGCTCAACGCTCGTTTAACCAATATTCGTTCAGTGGGCGGTGGATAGGGGAGAGTGGGGGAATACCGCGCACTTAACAAAAAATTCTAAGTTTTCGACACAAATTTAAAGTAAAATTTAAAAAAATATATGTGGCTATTCTCTGTCCATTAGGCATCAAATATACATAGACAGAATTCCTCAAAACTGAATGAAACGCGAATAAATTAAATGTAAGGAGAAATGTGTAAATGCGCGGTATTCCCCACCCCGTGGGGTAATTTCGCGCATGGTGCTGAGTGAATGCGGGCAGTGTATTTAATAAATTTAAACTAGAAACAAAACACAATATATTGAGCAAATGAACAGAAACATTATTTACTAAATATACATACAAAATTCACTATTAATACCCCATTATAATTGTATATTTAGTCTCATTAGAAGTTCATGTTATTTTTTCATACACGAGTCACACTGATATCCGTCAGGAAAATCCCACCCACTGCAGACTGCATGAGACCAATATCCACAGGAAGTACACCTGTACCAAAGTTCCCCTTCTTGTCCAAACTCGTCACAAACTAGACATTTGTCACCATTTTCTCCATCCAAACTGTCCATTTCATCATCATCACATAAGTCCATAACTTCATAGTCAGATTCATCGGTTTCTTCAGGCACAATTCTTCGTGATTTCTTTGGCTTTGTTCCCTTCCCAGGCTTCTTTGTATCTCCATTCATGTTTAGTTTCTTTTTTGCGTTCATCATTTCCTTTTTCTTCAACATAGCTTCTCTCTTTTCCTTTTTTTTCCTCTAATCTTTTCTTTACTGGTGTGCTGGTTAAAATTTCTGAATGCTGCTTCCTGTGTTTAGCTCTTTCTACTCGATTCTTCACACTGTGACTCGGAACTGGTGCAATATCAGCCACACTCACATGAGATGAAGTTGAGGGTGTAGGCTCTCCCTCGGGATCTTTCTCTACAACATCAGACGAATTTGGAGAGAAGCCAGAAGTCAATCTTCCGTCAGTAGAAGCATTAGCTTGTTTTGAAGACCCTGAAGTTGAAGGTGTAGTCTCTGCTTCTTGATCTTCTTCCACAATTAGATTACGGAACTCTTGAGCAGGTGCAAAGTCCTCAGCAGAAAATTTCTCAGGATTTAGCGGTACAATTCCTGCAGATCTGAAGCCAGAGACTGCCTTTTCCATTGTTGCCACTTTAACATAGGCCTTGTTCAAGAGTCCTGCGATATCAGACATGGTGATTCGTTCATGAGCATGATTAATCATAAACAAATCATACTCTCTGAACAGAGCATTCTTCAGAGGCCCGAAGAAAGTGAGATCGAGCGGTTGAAAACGATGGGATGTATGAGGTGGTAGAGTCACCATGGTGATGTGATTGTCTCTACAGAAATTGAAGACTTCCAGTGAAATGTGGCTGGCGTGATTATCACACACGAGGAGCACTGGATCGTCTTCTGTTGCCTTCACGTGCTGTTGGAAGTGCTTCAACCACACAAGAAATAACGTCTCGTTAATCCAGCCATTATCGGAGCAACTATAAACAGCTCCGATTGGACCATCCTCTGAAGATGGGCTGCCATTCTCTTCCGAGGATAAATTATCATAGGAGGAACATATCCTCCTGCTGCATTCATACAACAAACTACTGTGTTGTTTTTCCCTCGCTCAGCAGAAATGGCAACACCTACTTTCTTCTCACCTTTCGCAGCATAGACTTTTCCAGATTTCTTTTGTACAGTGGAAATTCCTGTCTCGTCTTGGTTGAAGACTCTTTCAGGAGGGAAGACATGCTTGGAAAAGATTGTCTCCAGATTGGAGAAGAATAGTTTCACTTCCACTTCATTGAAAGAACTTATCCTGTTAATGCTGGTTCCCTCTGGCTGCCGTAAACTAATGTCTGGATTCCGTTTCAAATACAAATAAAGCCAGTCTTTACCAGCTAACTTTGTTTCGCTGTTGAACGTATGAGGAATTTTGTTCTTTGAAGCAAATTCAAAAGCTATTCGCCTCAGCTGAAGTGGCGTTACTCCATAGAACAATTTCGCCAATTTAATAATGTGTTGGCTAAGCTCTCTTTCTTGATCCCTATTAAATACTGGGTTTCTTCCGAGGGAGGATTGACCACGTTCTCCACCACTTTTCTTTATTTGGTCTCTAAGTGTCGACTCCGGAATTCCATACCGCCTGGCTGCTTCTCTTATTTTCAAACCTTCTTCGATAGCTTTTAAAGCTGTTTCTACCTGTTCTTGGGTCCAATTCTTACGCTCCGTTACTCTTTTGTAATGTCTTGGCATCTACAAGGGCAGAATAAATATGACATTGCTGTCATTAAGAAGAATAGGGGGGAATACCGCGCAGTGTGCGCGCCATTACCCCGCTCATACGTGCACACATATATTCATTTCCTGAGCTACCATATTATGAGTGAAAGTGATAACAACTTTAGTAAACGAATTATCAAATACGATTTGCATACCTTATAAAGATGAAATCAGTCACAGTTGTCGAACAGCTCACTTAATACCTCCTTCCTCGGCACTTCAGCTTATAAGCAAGATCCACTATACACAACTTTCCACAATAGTTTCTCAATACAGACTGACTGGCGGTTTTCAAACGACTACAGAACTTTGCTTTCTGATCACTATGTGGCAGCAGTGGACGGAAAACGTATTAAGGTTTTCTTTTAGTAAAAACTGGTGTGCGCGGTATTACCCCTTGCGCGGCTTTCCCCCACTCACCCCTACTCTACATTGACCCGAAATAATATAAAGTAAAAAAAAGATAATTTTTGATTATTTCGTACTGTATAACTATTTTATTATCTTTTGTCGGATTTACCGAAAGTCTCATCGAAGTTCACCACGATTCCTCTATAAATGCTCTTTCCCGAAAATCTCCACTAACGAGCACAATTTTTTTTTAGGAAAATCCCTAAGTCTAACAACCCTGGGACCAAGTGTCCTGCATGACACGGTGCAGATTCTCCAGGGATGTGCATTGCCTCGTTCCGACACTGCACCTCGTTAGAGCTGGGATTGACAGCGTGTCGGATGCCAAGTGAGAATAAATCACTCATGTGTCACGCCCCCACCCGCCGGTTATCAGCGCAAATATTTCCAGAATAACTGCGTCACCCGGTCTTGCTAATGACCGATTACCTGCAACACACCAGATAGTCTAGAGTTCAAGAATTTTCCTGCTGATAAAATTAAGAAGTTGGACTTAATAAATATTTTTACGACTTATTTATTTATTGATATTTTCCCAGAAATACAGTACCATTTTCCTTCAAATTCGATAAGGTGGTGTAATTTTATTAACATCCCATTGAGACTACATCATGTATTTATTTACAGTATTTAACGCTATGAGCATGGGAAGTGATGTTATAGGCAGGTATAAGATTCTCTCCCTGACCATGTCAGAGACTGTCGGACAATATCGAAATTCGAATTTAAATTAAAGAATCACATTCTAGTTCATGGAATTGCTTGTTGAATATCTGTCAGGTTGCGCAACTTCGGCTTAACCCATGACATATAATAAATATCGTAACTATGCTGTTGTAACATTGACAATATGTAATGTATTTATTACTGTTATTATTATTATTGTTATTAATAATAATAATAATAATAATAATAATTATTATTATTATTATTATTATAATTATTATTAGTTACAGTAGAACCTCTATTATCCGTGGTAATGAAGGAGGTTGACGGAACGGTTAATCGAAAAATCGGATAATCTGTACCATAAAATATTTTCGTAAATTAAGTGAATAACACTTGAATTTTCGTCATTTTCTCAGTAGTCTTGTGTTTAACACGCTTAGTAGTGAGTCAGAAGTTAATTAATTTAAGCAAATCAAGATTTCAGGTATAACTCTCCCTGTAAAGTTGATTTGAATAATTTCGAGGGAAAAATTGTTCCGGAGCCGGGTATCGAACTGTTCGTTAACAGAAAACCACAATTTAAGTCACACGGAGTTAGTGTGCACTCGAAGTTGGTTGCTTGACGGTTGTCAGCCCACTTTGAGGTCTGTGGATATAGAGGGAAAAATTGGATCGGTGTCGGTTAGAGTTCCCGGGTAGCTCAGTGGTAGAGAGTTGGTACGTTAAACCAAAGGTCCCGGGTTCGATACCCGGCTCCGGAACAATTTTTCCCTCGAAATTATTCATTAATTTAAGTTCGGTTGTTAACGACGTATTTTTAAGTGGTAAGAAAACTCCTTGTAATGGCTGTCAGCAGAAAGATACAAATAGTAGAGGTCTCATGTTGTAGATTTACATACTGTATACACTTTATCTTTGATTTTTATTCAATTGCTCAGAGTTGTAACATCAGTCTCATATTGTGATGCGAAATGACCCAGTTTCTCTTTCCCCAAACCACTTAATTATTTGCATTTTCTTCGATACTTAGCACAACACGTTTCTTTTGACACTTATGAAATACATTTTATATAAAAAGTTGTACAGTACGGCAACTCGAACAGTACACCAAACTGTGTAAGTGTAAATGCTTGTAGACTAATAATACTCTCTAGAAAAAAAAACCCTATACTAATATAACGTACAATAGAATCTACTTCATATGTTTCTGAAGCAAAAAAAAAAAAAAAAGGGCGAGAGAAAGACAGTCGGATAATCCGCCAATCGGTTAATAGGGTGACGGATAATCGGGGGTTCTACTGTATCACTATCATCATTGCTATCTCTGTTTTTCTTTCTTTTTTTCTTGTATTAGCTCGATGAGGGCTCTATAGTGTTCTTTTGACCATGTTGACCCTCTATAGGGCTTTAATTTAATTTGTATTAATTTGATCAGTGTTTGTATTTTCTTTTTGTATTTATATTTGCTATTTGGTAGGATGGAAGAGAAGGCCTTATGGCCTTAATCCTGTCAGATTAAATAAATAAATAAATAAATACATAAATGAATAAATAAATAAACAAACAAACAAACAAACAAAGAAACAAACAAACAAAGAAACAAAGAAACAAATAAATAAATAAATAAATAAATAAATAAATAAATAAATAAATAAATAAATAAATAAATAGATAAATAAATAAATATTATCCAATATGGTTTTAAATCTGTTAATATGTACAGTAGTGGCAAAAAAACCGTACTGACCCTTGCAGCTGATTTCAGAGCCTTGTTCACTCCAAAGCACGATAGACTGGTAACTAAGACTTTCGTGGTTCGAATCCTGCCTGGGAAGGAAATTTCGTTTTGTTCCTTATTCAAATTTATTCCCAATACTTTTCGATTGCAGCACTATTTTACTACTTAATTAACGTATCATTCCCAGAATTAGAATTTTGCCAGCAATCGAAAAGTATTGGGAATAAATTTGAATAAGGAACAAAAAAAAACTTTTCCTTCCAAGGCAGGATTCGAACCATGAAAGTCTTAGTTACCAGTCTATCGTGCTCTGGAGTGAACAAGGCTCTGAAATCAGCTCCAAGGGTCGGTCCGGTTTTTTTTGCAACTGCTGTGCAATGGCGTTCAAAGATACCTAACCGCTATTAGTCGATAGTAATCGATAATTTGTTCGTGTAAGTGTGGCTTCTTAAGTTACTATTTCTGTGAATAGATGACGAAGATAAAAGTCAGTGTAACCAATAGTATATAAATATACCCGCATTATAGAATTCAGAATTTCACTCACCTCTAATGATTGTAATAAACACTAGGTTTAGCTGGAATCCGCTGATACTGTCAAATATGAGAATAATATTTATACGTAATCTACATCATCGTTTGCCAGAACACTTTTTTACCCGTCCCAATAATAGTGTCATCTACTGAGAATTAGCGGAACCATTTCCATGTTTGTCAATTTGTTATATATTTGGTTTTTTGACTTATGCCACGGTTGGAAAGTTCTCTTACACGATCAGAAATTTGTAGGTCATGCATCTTTGAACGCCAATGTACATGTACCTACTGTAGCAATTTACTGAACATAACAACTGCAATCGAGTTAAAACAATGGTCTGATTTGCTCAGTCTAACATTTAGTTCAGAATGATAATAATTAGTATTCGTATAGCCTCTTTAGCCTTTTTTTTAAGACTGAGAACTTTGAATACACTAGCACTGCTATTCCCCATATCCAAATACCATAATCTATTTACACTATTGAAAAATGCTTAATATGAGTATTTAAGATAAGTCACACATTACTGAAATCATTTTACTTAACGTTTTCATTGTTTGATACTTTGAATACAGGTGTAGGTTTTTATATTTTATGTTAGTTTATATTTTTATTTCATATTTTGTTGAAGTACTAGAAGTACTGAAGTACTACTGGCTCACGTACACCAGTGGTACGCGTACCATAGGTTGAGAAAATTTCTCAGTTCATCTTATGTATCGCATCTATACTAATAATAAATCTGCAGCCGAAATTTTTCTGGTAATTTTCGATTTTCCAAAAATAATTGGTCCTAACATATATACTGTAATTAACCACCCTGAAACCGAAAATCGCTTTCTTGAAATTTTTGTTTGTATGTCTGTCTGTATGTTTGTTACCTTTTCACGCGATAATGGCTGAACCGATTTATATGAAAATTGGAATATAAATTAAGTTCGTTGTAACTTAGATTTTAGGCTATATGGCATTCAAAATACTTTATTAAAAGGGGGGGGAGGTTATAAGGGGGCCTGAATTAAATAAATCGAAATATCTAGCTTATTATTGATTTTTGTGAAAAATGTTACATAACAAAAGTTTCTTTGAAAATGATTTCCGATAAGTTTCATTCTTTACAAAATTTTGATAGGACTGATATTTAATGAGATAAATGAGTTTTAAAATTAAAATAACGCCATCTAAGACGGTGCAATGAATTAATAACAAATGACTTCGTATATAAGGGGCCTTGGACAACAACAATCGAAACAGGGGCCTTGGACATCAACAATCGAAAGCTATTAAACATAGAATGTTTCTGTGTATGTATGTATGTATGTATGTATGTATGTATGTATGTATGTATGTATGTATGTATGTATGTATGTATGTATGTATGTATGTATGTATGTATGTATGTATGTATGTATGTATGTATGTATGTATGTATGTATGTATGTATTTATTTACACTGCAAGTGGGCAAGCACCCGGTGGCAGTGGTATGAAGTAATATCAGAAGCAAAATTAACCGATTTGTATAATTAATTGTTATTTCACCATTGGAAAGTGTAGTTTCTCTAGATGGACATAATGCTATAATGTTATTGCAGTAACGTCTGAGTAAATCGAGGACAGGTAAGATTAAAATAGCTTCTTATGCACAGAAAATTTGATAGGCTATTTTGTACATTCGTTTTCTATATTTCTTAAAATAATATTTATGTACACTCATTTTAATCTCAGAGAATTAACGAATAACGAGAGTGTATTGATTTAGTATGCAGGAATAGTACGTTAGCTTAGCAATCCATTATTTTATAATTCAAATTTTAACTATGTTCAATTGAATCGTGTTAAAATACATAAAATATATATGCAATAAATGCAATGCAAAAAAAAAATTGGGTAATGAGCGAAGCAGATTATCTTGCGCTGTTGTAAAAGTTGTTCCCTGGATAAATGTCCTATTTTAATTGTGTAATTACTTTATATTTATTTCTAACATGTGCAGCGGAGCGCACGGGTACGGCTAGTACGAAATAAAATCATGGGAAATGCCTTTGTGGAGCCGAAGTTGAGTAATTCGATATTCTGTAATATTTTCTTAAATACTGTTTTTATTATAATACTCTACAATATTTGAATCGCACTTTTTAGAAAGGAACTAAGTCAAAATGTTATATTTTTCAGGAGAGCAAAAGAACTTACTTTCATGAATAAATACCAGTGTACCAGTGCCGTAATATAAACATCAACTCGATGTTAGAGATAGGTACAGGGAAAGGTTTGTTTAAGTTCCTTCCTTTGTTTATCTTTGCGTCTTGGAAGTATTAATCATTTCATCAGAAGAAATAAAAATGACAAATTTTGACTTAGTTCCTTTCTAAAATGTGCGATTCATTTATATTCTTGTGGGAGAGTATTAATTTCCTTCTGCCAACCATATGTCTTCTAAATCCATTCACTTGATCACTTGCCTCGGACTTCCATCACAAGAAAGCTTGTCTTCCTGAGTAGTAGTTAAGAATTCTGATAAAGTGTCAATACAAAATGGGTTACTAATACAAGGGGAATATAAGGAGAAGAAGGAGAGTACAAGAATAGGAGGGGAATAGAATGATAACAAGGAAAATACAAGGAGAACAAGGAGACTACCAGGACAATGAGGAGAACAGAAGGAACACGAGAGGAATACAAGGAGAATACAGAGAGAAGAAGAGGAATACAAGAAGAACAAGGAGAGGGGTTGCATTTTTATGTGATAGTTAATTTTCAAGTTATCCCTAAATTTAGTGAGGAGAAAGATGTACTTCTACGTCAAAAAGAAATGAAACGAAAGAGTTGGAAGAAATAAATAATGTAACACGAAGCAAAAAAGAAGAAAACGAAGAACCCAATACCGGTAATGGGAGAATAAAGATATCGAGCAGAGAGAAAGCAAAGGAAAAAAACAACGAACACATAAAAGAAACAAAAGAGAGAAGGAATATGAAGCAGGGAAATGAAAATATCGTAGAAAAATGTGAAAATATACGAACAGAAGTAATTTTAATAAATGTATATCTTCTTACAAAGAAAGAGAAGGAGTAAAGAATGTATTCAATGTTGAAGGCGTCATACAGAAGGTGAAATAATTCTCTTCTTGAAGTTCATCTATACTAATAATAAATCTGTAGCCGAAAATTTTCTGGTAATTTTCGATTTTACAAAAATAATTGGTCCTAACATATATAATTAACCGCCCTGAAACCGAAAATCGCTTTTTTTGAAATTTTTGTTTGTATAGAGAGATATCGAGATATTGGGTTATTTTACGACGCTGTATCAACATCTAGGTTATTTAGCGTCTGAATGATATGAAGGTGATAATGCCGGTGAAATGAGTCCTGGGTCCAGCACCGAAAATTACTCAGCATTTGCTCGTATTGGGTTGAGGGAAAACCCCGGAAAAAACCTCAACCAGGTAACTTGTCCCGACCGGGATTCGAACCTGGGCCACCTGGTTTCGCAGCCAGACGCGCTGACCATTACTCCACAGGTGTGGACTTGTTTGTATATCTGTCTGTCTGTCTGTATGTTTGTTACCTTTTCACGCTATAATGGATGAACGGATTTCGATGAAAATTGGAATATAAATTATGTTCGTTATAACTTAGATTTTAGGCTATATGGCATTCAAAATACATTATTTAAAAGGGGGGTTATAAGGGGGCCTGAATTAAATAAATCGAAATATCTCGCTTATTATTGATTTTTGTGAAAAATGTTACATAACAAACGTTTCTTTAAAAATAATTTGCGATAAGTTTTACTCCTTAAGAAATTTTGATAGGATTGATATATATGAGATAAATGATTTTTAAAATTAAAATAACTGCCATCTAAGGCCGTATAATGAAATAAAAAACAAATGACTTCGTCTATAAGGGGCCTTGGGCAGCGACAATCGAAAGCTATGAAAGATAGCCTACAGAGAATGTTTCTGTGTTTGTATGAAGTAATATCGGAAGCTAAATTAACCGATTTGTATAATTAGTTATTATTTCACCATTGGAAAGTGTAGTTTCTCTAGATGGACATAATGCTATAATGTTATTACATTAACTTCTGATATAATATAATATAATATAATATAATATAATATAATATAATATAATATAATATAATATAATATAATATAATATAATATAATATAATATAATATAATATAATATAATATAATGTAATATTATATAATATAATTTAAGTTATTTGAAGGGTTCAGAACCATAGTGGGCCAAACGCCATTTACTGAATATGTAGAAAACAAGGGTTAAAATTAAGTTATTACCATAATTCAATGGAAACCTATAACAAGTAAAATAAAGTATACGCATTAAATCTAAATGATGTCAATGTTCATTAAACTATGGTTGCATGTAATAAAAATTAGAAACATGTTAAAGGAATTGTCATTGCACCAATGAGTGGTCTCTGGACCAAAATGATCGCATTTTAATTATTTGGATGCAATTTAAATTAAGTAACATATTAAACGATTTATCCTTCTATCAAACACGAATGTTCCCTGGATCAAATGTCCTATTTTAATTATGTAATTACTTTATATTTATTTCTAACGGGTGCAGCGGAGCGCACGGGTACGGCTAGTGGGAGAATAAAGATACCGAGCAGAGAGAAAAGCAAAGGAAAAAAGAGCCGACACATAAAAGAAACAGAAGAGAGAAGGAATATGAAACAGGGAAATGAAAATGTATTAGAAAAGTATAAAAATATATAAACAGAAGTAAAATAATAAATGTATATCTTCTTACAAAGAAAGAGAAGGAGTGAAGGGTGTATTCAATGTTGAAGGCGTCATACAGAAGGTGAAATAATTCTCTTCTTGAAGTTCATAATTTATAAGACAACTTGAAAAACACGCTCCACCTGAGTATTTTCCTCGGCCGTCATGTTGAAATACGTTTAATGGACACTTGGCTAGACCATGTTTTGCGCAAATCCACCTCTATTGCAGTCGGCGACCACCGTGCATAATCCAGCCTAAAAACTACCACACACGGAGCGCCTAGTAATACGCTTCATTGAAGACATTACAACGGAAGACGCGAACCGGCTGCTGGTGTTAAATAACAACTTTATGACGAGTAATTACAGCAACGAGCTGCAGATGTCACTACTTGGCGGTCATGTTCAGTACTTCATTAACATGCTAGGCATTATACCTCTTTCCAACTCAAATAAATGCTCATTTTAACTAATAGATCGTCTATTTCACAAAAGTTCTTTGATTACACTGTTCAACAATGAAAATGTAAACTGAATAAAAATAAATTTTGATGTGCTGACCATGAATATCAAAGAGAAAATGAAAAAAAAAAAAAATTAGCTCGATTTCATTTTACACTGCTTTGTTATAGTGAGGTAATTTTATAGGGATTTTATAGCTAATTAAAAAAAATATAATAGTTTACTTACTTACTGGCTTTTAAGGAACCCGGAGGTTCATTACCGCCCTCACACAAGCCCGCCATTGGTCCCTATCCTGAGAAAGATTAATCCAGTCTCTATCATCATATCCCACCTCCCTCAAATCCATTTTAATATTATCTTCCCACCTACGTCTCGGCCTCCCTGAAGGTCTTTTTCCCTCCGTTCTCCCAACTAACACTCTATATTCATTTCTGGATTCGCCCATACGTGCTACATGCCCTGCCCGTCTCAAACGTCTGGATTTAATGTTCCTAATTACGTCAGGTGAAGAATACAATGCTTGCAGTTATGTGTTGTGTAACTTTCTCCATTCTCCTGTAACGTCATCCCTCTTAGCCCCAAATATTTTCCTAAGCACCTTATTCTCAAACACCCTTAATCTATGTTCCTCTCTCAAAGTGAGAGTCCAAGTTTGACAACCATAAAGAACAACCGGTAATATAACTGTTTTATAAATTCTAACTTTCAGATTTTTTGACAGTAGACTGGATGATAAAAGCTTCTCAACCGAATAATAACAGGCATTTCCCATATTTATTCTGTGCTATTACAATAGTTTAGCAGAGGTATAAGAAACAATGTTTATCTTCCTTATATTATTTCATTAATCTGGTAGTAAACATCTCTTCCTCCTGATTTTCAGTGATTTTTTTTGTGTCTGTTCTGCTCAACTTAATAATTTTTAATACTTATTTGAGTTCGTTTTTCACATAAGTCCTAGGTGTATGAGTGATAGTTAATATATTTGAATGGTGAATTTTCAAAACGACTTAAGTCCACATTTTTGGGGGTTTTGAGTTGAGAGCATAATTATTTCACTGTGTGCAGGGGACATCGTTTAGTAGCAGAATAACTTTAATCCACGACTTTTGTATAGTTTTAATTAGCAACAGAATGTTTGGTTAAGGGGTAAAACGACTTTAGTCCTGGACTTAAGTTGTTTTTCCTGTCAAGTATTGAAGAAACTTATATAATATGTAATTTTAATCATACACTCAGCTGACAAATTGTTTTTTTTTTTTTGTCTGTTGTCATTGATAATTCTTTCCGAACTTATCTCACGTTTATCATTCCTTCCAGTGCATCCTTCAGTAGGCAGTTCTATTCAGCCAATGACACAACCAATTCCCTTTCTACTTCTTGATCATTTTCAGCATCATTCTTTCTCCACACTTTCCAACACAGTGGTTTATCCCGATCAATGAAACCAAAATTCAGGATATTCGTAAAATGCTTAAGTACATTCGTGATGAAGAAGACGTGAATACATTTTACGAAAACATTATAGCATGGGAGACAACAAAGAATTGAAAGGTGAAACTAAGCTGTGGTCTCGTTATAACACTCCTAAGAGTTGTCTGTGCTCTTGTGATTAACAAATTGTTGAAAATAATGTTGTTCAACAACTGCAATAAGGTTATTTTATGATTTTGGTATTAACATTTAGTTAACATGGTTATGTGTCAGTAACCTAATAATTATGATGCAGGATTGAAGTTAATTTGCAGAACAACTTAAGTCCTGAAGATAATTTTTTACGACCTGAAGAAGAATATAAAAGTATGAATTTTTATAATAAAACTATTTCTCTTACATGATATAAAAATTATATTGTAACAATATATGGTTCAGCGAGGCTAAAAACAGTTATCTTTAAGCAAATCCAGTCTTTCAGGTAAGGTTCCCTGTAAAGCATATTCGAATAATTTCAAGGGAAAAATTGTTCCGGGGCCGGGTATCGATCCCGGGACCTCTGGTTGAACGTACCAGCGCTCTTTCCAACTGAGCTACTCGGGAACTCCACCCGACACCGTTTCAACTCTTATCTTTTTATATGCACACAACTCGCGTGGGCTGACGAAACGCCAGAGACCCACATCGAGTGCACACAATCTCTGTGTGACTTGGAATTGTGGTTTTCTGTTAACGTACACAGTGACGTATATATTATGCAAATCTAGTCTTTCAGATAAGGCTCCCTGTCGGGTGGAGTTCCCGGGTAGCTCAGTTGGAAAGAGCACTGGTACGTTCAACCAGAGTTCCCGGGATCGATACCCGGCCCCGGAACCATTTTTCCCTTGAAATTATTCAGTTTTCTTTAAGTTTCTGAAAGCTACTTCTAGGGACTTAAGCCGTTTTGCAAATTCACCATTCATTTGTAAGGACTTAACGATACGACTGATTTTTTGTTAAAGTGAACAAAAATGCCACGAGTCTATGTGAACAGTGCTAACACATTTTGCTATTTGTTTTCTTCACAAAACCTCCACTAATCAGAAAAATCTACCACTGTTATTTTGGTTGTAAAATTGGGGACTGGGATAAAACTCGGACTCCGCATGTATTCTGCAACACTGTGTCAGCAACCTAAGAAATTAAATTAATGGGAAAAGACGTCCTTCGTAGTACACATGATCTGGAAGGAGCCAACCAAGAGTATGAATGAATGACTGCTACTTTTGCATGGTTCTCCTATCAAACAGGGAATTTGTATAAGTTTTAAGCAAGTTTGTTTACAGTTCTTGGGGAACAATTGAACAACAAATTACGAGACTGTACATGAACTTTTGTCGTGCTATGAAAAACTTGGTTGCAGTATGTCGTTGTTTATTCGCTTCAGCCATTCTCCTCTCATCACATTCCCCAAGGTTTGTGGAGCAGTACCTGATGAACATGGTGAGTGATTCCCTCAGGACATGTCCACCATGGAGAAAAGGTATGCAGGAAAAATAGAGCTCTTCTATTTTAGAAGATTAGTGCTTGACTGTCACAGAGGATTCTTCAGAGCCACTATATAAACACTAAGTCAAACAAAAATGCTCAACATGAGTTTAATTTATCTCAAAACATAGTCTGCAACAATGTTTATATACATAAGGACATTCAAATTTCCGATCTTTTATATGTTTATATTTCCGATCTGTTGAAATTTATGTTTCTTGCTTCGAAGGAATTGCTTTTAGTATAAATAAAGACAATAGTGTCTTCATTCATGCATGTTATGTTGTATTATTTCGATGTTACTTCTAATATTTTATATTTGTGTTTGAGAATGGCACTGGAATTTATCAATACCTATGATATTACAACATTCAAGTAATTGTCTACTTAAAAATTTATTGGTTTGACTAGTTTCTGGAATATGAGTATATTTATTTAGTGAGTACTTTGATAACAAGCCGTAAACGACTTACTTAAGAAATTAGAGCTAATTATTTTTGTGGATGGCGATATTTTATCATCTTACGCTCAAATTAATCTGAAAATCCCAAATTTGATACAGTTTACTCACTTTCAATGAAAATTTGTTGTTCAGTATTATGCTACTGTATAACACAGTTCAATCACAACAGTTCTTAGTGTATTGTAGTAATGTTTAGAAAAATATAACATTATTATTATTATTATTATTATTATTATTATTATTATTATTATTATTATCATTATTATTACCAGTCTTCCACAGTTCAATTTTCCATGAGCGTATGCCTGCAGTCTGCGAAGAATATTGAAATGATTAAGTTCAAAACGTACGTTCAATTAAGGTGCATGACGATTTTGTGTCTACATGGTGCACCGTTTCGAACATCGTCTTCACTGCTTAAATATATTAATTAATATTAGCAATCAATCTTGCATTCATTGCTTGAATGCGTATAGTTCAAAGAACAGTTTAACCGTGTAGATGCATCTTAATGGATTCATGCTCATCAATTTACGGGGAAACAGTTGGCGACACCGACTAAACAAAAGAACGACCATGCGATAAATTGATAGCGATAAATCTTACTTACTTACTGGCTTTTAAGGAACCCGGAGGTTCATTGCCGGCCTCACATAAGCCCGCCATTGGTCCCTATCCTGTGCAAGATTAATCCAGTCTCTATCATCGTATCCCACCTCCCTTAAATCCATTTTAATATTATCCTCCCATCTACGTCTCGGCCTCCCCAAAGGTCTTTTTCCCTCCAGCCTCCCAACTAACACACTATATGCATTTCTGGATACGCCCATACGTGCTACATGCCCTGCCCATCTCAAACGTAAGGATTTAATGTTCCTAATTATGTCAGGTGAAGAATACAATGCGTGCAGTTCTGTGTTGTGTAACTTTCTCCATTCTCCTGTAACTTCATCCTTCTTAGCCCCAAATATTTTCCTAAGCACCTTATTCTCAAACATCCTTAACCTACGTTCCTCTCGCAAAGTGAGATTCCAAGTTTCACAATCATAAAGAACAACCGGTAATATAACTGTTTTATAAATTCTAACTTTCAGATTTTTTGACAGCAGACTGGATGATAAAATTTTCTCAACCGAATAATAACAGGCATTTCCCATATTTATTCTGTGTTTAATTTCTTCCCGAGTATCATTTATATTTGTTATTGTTGCTCCAAGATATTTGAACTTCTCCACCTCTTCGAAAGATAAATTTCCAATGTTTATATTTCCATTTCGTACAATATTCTCGTCACGAGACATAATCATATTCTTTGTCTTTTCGGGATTTACTTCCAAACCTATCTCTTTACTTGCTTCCAGTAAAATTCCTGTGTTTTCCCTAATCGTTTGTGGATTTTCTCCTAACATATTCACGTCATCCGCATAGACAAGCAGCTGATGTAACCCGTTCAATTCCAAACCCTCTCTGTTATCCTGGACTTTCCTAATGGCATACTCTAGAGCAAAGTTAAAAAGTAAAGATGATAGTGCATCTCCTTGCTTTAGCCCATTGGATAGCGATAAATCTAGCTGCAAAAATTATCGCGATGTTTGACTGTGTTTGGCTGGAATTCAAAATTTCATTACACTTCATTGGTCGAAAATGGAATGACGTCATATAAACGAAATAGTCGGTTTAATTTCTCCAGCACTTGAATCAGGGTCTCCGAAGTCGAACCGATGAAGAAGTCATTCGGCTAGGGTAGAAGGACTAACATTCTACCTTGGGCATAGCAGCAGAGTCGTAGTAGTACACCTGGAGTTTTGGGAAGCGCCTGGGAGTTATGCATCCAACCGCACTGGCTCACTTGTAGAATTTTTCAGAGTACCGACTACGAGCTGGGCTCCTCTTTGCACCAGGCTGCTTGAGGGGAACGAGGAGAGGCGGTGGCTTCTCAAGGTGGAATAGAGGACAGCAAGCTGCTCCGACATAGTGCGTGGACACCAAACATGATCAATCAGTTCGAACACTGCGCAGTGCACTCCAATCCTTCGTGACCTTCACGCTTTGAAGTCCTGGGGTGGGTCCCAATTTTAAAGAGTCAATATTTCTGAGATAGAGGATGAGTTCTGTTCTGTTGAACGTCGTAAGAGATAATTTATTCAATCACAACGTAGACATACTTATTCACAGAAAATAAGTAGAGTGCTGGTCGGTTTTAAAAATTAGAATCGTCGCCCTTAACTTAAAACCGTCCACACCTGTGGAGTCAGCGCGTCTGGCTGCGAAACCAGGTGGCCCGGGTTCGAATCCCGGTCGGGGCAAGTTACCTGGTTGAGGTTTTTTCCGGGGTTTTTCCCTCAACCCAATACGAGCAAATGCTGGGTAACTTTCGGTGCTGGACCCCGGACTCATTTCACCGGCATTATCACCTTCATATCATTCAGACGCTAAATAACCTATATGGTGATAGAGCGTCGTAAAATAACCCATTAAAAATTAACTTAAAACCTCGTAAATCCAATAACCGCTGATAACTTATAAATGTTTCGGACTTAACGATTGCAAAATTTCGATCCTTAAAGGTTTATGAATGCTTATAGAAGAATGAACTACATTATCCGCAAATAAAATATAAAACAACATTAAGGTTCGGGATGATATGGATGGACTAACGCTATAAAAATGAACTGCAATGTCCTCGCAGTACGTAGTGTCCCTGGTAGGAGCCAAGAATCCCGTTGCCGCCACTGCAACGAGTACGAAACCCTCCCTCATGTTCTTGGTTTCTGCAGAAAAGGGGAACTGCTGCGGAACAATCGTCATAACTGGGTTAGAAGCCAAATTGCTGAATGTCTCAAGAAGTCTGGAAAGTTTGACGTTTATGAAGAAGTACATTGTATTTCATCCACTGGCTCCACCAAACGTGCCGACATCATAGCAATTGATAACAATCAAAAGATTGGATTCATAATCGATCCGACTATCAGATTTGAGGGTACTGAATTACAACCACAAGAAGTAGATCTGGAAATGAAAAGATATTATGAACCCTGCTTTACGTATCTGGAAGAGAAATACCACGTACCCGTTTGTCGCTGGGAAGTAATTGGCTTGCTCTTTGGTGCAAGGGTCACTATCTCAAGATTTTGTATCAATTTCTTTCATCGTTTCCATATCGATCTTTTGGAACTTCAAGATACAGTCATTAATGTTTTAAGACATTTCTTATTAATTGTAAATAACCATCTGTACAGCTCTATATATGAAAAATAAATTAATCCTGTCGAGGATCGCTGCCCCCTCCAAAAATAAAAAAAAATAAAACAAAATAACATTTAAATTTAAAATAGAATATTGTTGATCTACAATTAATTTAGGTGCTGTTACCGCTCGATACCCCTTTTTCAAGGGCAGCTATCCTTTTTGAATTCTTCTCTCTCTCATCAGGCACTAGGCCTACATCTCGCTTGACGATATGTGTCAGAGGAAGAACAGTTATTGTTTGTATACATCTGAAGTCTGATTAGTGTAACATGTAGCTAATCGGCGTTGTATGGAATGGAGGGGGAAAGGAACTGGCCACTCTACCCTATTATCTCCTGGCCCAGTTACCTCATGACTGATTCCTTATTGGTATTACTTATGAGGTTCAGACCTTCTTCGGACAGTTGACTAAACAAACAAAATACTGTACATTAGAATAATAGCATACCTAATACCTCTTAATATTGAATTTCGTATATTTAATGTTTGGAAAAACGAGTTTTTAGTGCTTAAGTCTGTTTTGGTACGGTAGTTATATTTTTGAAAGCACCTGCTTACGCTCCATCATAAAATGTTCTTTTTCTGAAGTTGCGAGGTTTTGGTAGTTATATTTTGTGAAAGCACCTGCTTATGCTCCATTCATATTTTTTTCTTACTGAAAAATGTTGTTTTTCTGGAGTTACAAGGGCTTTGGGAATCCAGAGCCGAGATGCAAGAGTAGAATTCCTAAGAATGACGCGGCAGTAGTAGGACAAATATTATTTTGGGGGTTTCAGGAACATTAACGAGTGAGAACATTGTTTTATCTCGGGTGTCATAAAAATTATGTTTATGCAGAAAGACCCCGGTCAGTTGCGGAACTGAAACGCAAAATGGTTAATACCTGTTCACGAATTACTCCAGAGGCATGTTCATAAGATGTGCGCCTCTATGCATGAAAAACTAAGAAAACGTATTGGGACATAAGGAACATATCTTGAATCGTTAATTACTTTCTGCCGGAATTATACTGTTACACATTTAAGAGTACTGTTTTGTTTTGTATACTGAATAGCATTGTTCACAACGAAAGGGACGTATAAATTCTATCAGTAGTACTGCATCAATATCACTGTCCTGTTACTTCTGCGACATCCGGTATAATCCACCTTATTGAGTCACTGTATTCGAAACAGAATTTTGCTCTCGATATTGTACACGACAAATGGACAAATGAAGAAGACCATCATAAATAATAAACAGAGAGGTATACAGGTTTCTTATGAATAAGATTAAGAACAGTATGACAAAAGCAATGATTTATAATGAGTTATTTAACGACTCTGTATCACCTACGAGCTTAAATTACCCTGATGGAATTTATGACATACAGAGCATTTACGAAAACCGTTATAACTTTTGGTTATGGATCTTGAAACCGTTTCAATTACAAAAAAGCTCATATGATCAAAGCTCCGAATTCTAAAGATTAAGGAGCTCTGGCTATTTTAATCTACAAACGTAGCTAGGCTTTCAGAGCTCTAAATCACGTTCACAGACTGATAGCCAGAAAATTTACACTATCGCGTACATTTTTACTAAATAAGTGACTATAGTTCCTTAACCGTTCGAAATTAGACACCTAAATTATATGAAATGATAGCCAGAAAATTTACACTTTCGCGTACATTTTTACTAAATAAGTGACTATAGTTCCTTAACCGTTCGACATTGAACACCTAAATTATATGAAATGATAGCCAGAAAATTTACACTATCGCGTATATTTTTACGAAATAAATGACAATATTTCCTTAACCGTTCGAAATTGAACACCTAAATTATATGAAATGATAGCCAGAAAATTTACACTTTCGTGTATATTTTTACGAAATAAATGACCATAGTTCCTTAACCGTTCGAAATTGGACACCCAAATTATATGAAATGATAGCCAGAAAATTTACACTTTCGCATATATTTTTACTAAATAAATGACCATAGTTCCTTAACCGTTCGAAATTGGACACCTAAATTATATGAAATGATAGCCAGAAAATTTACACTTTCGCGTATATTTTTACGAAATAAATGACCAGAGTTCTTTAACCGTTCGAAATTGAACACCTAAATCATATGAAATGATAGCCAGAGAATTTATACTTTCGCGTATATTTTTACTAAATAAATGGCCATAGTTCCTTAACTGTTCGAAATTGGACACCTAAATTATATGAAATGATAGCCAGAAAATTTACATTTTCGCGTATATTGTTACGAAATAAATGACCATAGTACCTTAACCGTTCGAAATTGGACACCTAAATTATATGAAATGATAGCCAGAAAATTTACACTTTCGCGTATATTTTTACTAAATAAATGACCATAGTTCCTTAACTGTTCGAAATTGGACACCTAAATTATATGAAATGATAGCCAGAAAATTTACACTTTCGCGTATATTGTTACGAAATAAATGACCATAGTACCTTAACCGTTCGAAATTGGACACCTAAATTATATGAAATTATAGCCAGAAAATTTACACTTTCGCGTATATTTTTACTAAATAAATGACCATAGTTCCTTAACTGTTCGAAATTGGACACCTAAATTATATGAAATGATAGCCAGAAAATGTACACTTTCGCGTATATTGTTACGAAATAAATGACCATAGTACCTTAATCGTTCGAAATTGGACACCTAAATTATATGAAATGATAGCCAGAAAATTTACACTTTCGCGTATATTGTTACGAAATAAATGACCATAGTACCTTAACCGTTCGAAATTGGACACCTAAATTATATGAAATTATAGCCAGAAAATTTACACTTTCGCGTATATTTTTACTAAATAAATGACCATAGTTCCTTAACTGTTCGAAATTGGACACCTAAATTATATGAAATGATAGCCAGAAAATGTACACTTTCGCGTATATTGTTACGAAATAAATGACCATAGTACCTTAATCGTTCGAAATTGGACACCTAAATTATATGAAATGATAGCCAGAAAATTTACTCTTTCGCGTATATTTTTACGAAATAAATGACAATAGTTCCTTAACCGTTCGAAATTGGACACCTAAATTACATGCGTTTTTTACTCAAAATTGTTTGGAGAAACATATTCTGAAGTTAAGACCTTTCTTCCTGGCTCACCCTATACAGCATGCTCAGACGAGATGCATTAAGTTCTCCCGACCATTTGAAACTGTACCAAACAGATCTGTTATGTCTATCTGGCATCTGAAGCCAAGGTCTGCTTACGGAAGCACTCTGTCTCATTTTTTTATTACAGGTACGTAACGTTAGCTGCGATTGTTCAAGCGATATAAGAACCTGCCACAACTGGAAGTTGCTAACTCGATTCCAGCTGCTAGGAAAGCTTTCTGCATATTGCAGTATTATAATGCTGAAAACAATACCTTTGGAGATTTGGGCAGATATCAGAGTTTTCAGCGTCTCTCAATATTGTACGGATGATTTAATGCTTCGGTTCCCAATTTTTTAAGTGTCATGATAGGGGTCGGATGTTGGTGAAAAGTCATCTTCTTATTTTTCACATTAGGACGATTCCTATCAATATATAAAACTTTCCTATGTTAATATCAACGTAAAAAATTAATTTCTTTTATTGCATTTTTTTGACGTTTTGAACTAATAGGTCATTGTTATATTTTTTCGGTATGTTTTGGTCATTTTTAATATTTTGAAGAACTTTTAGATCAATTTGAATGCATTTTACTTACTTCTTTACATATAGGCCTTTTAAATCTTTTTTTTAAGCAAACATCATTAGTAGGCCCTACTAGTAATTACCTACTGAATAAGTGAATAACAGTGAAGTTTCAGTATTATAGTTTGGAACAAACTCTGAAGTGCATCCCTCATTACCAGGGAAAGGATTTATATGTAAATACATATTTACTTATAAAGCTAATATAATTTATATTTTGCATTATCTTTATGTTTCACAATGTGTAGGGTTGAAAAATCCTACTTTTATTTTCCATATTTTTCCATATTTTAGAGTTTAGTACATATTTTCGTTAATTTCCATATATTTTCCATATTTCATATAAAACAGTCCATATTATATTAGGTTTAACAATAAAACAAAACAAAATTCCATTAACTTTTAAAAATACATTTCAACAATAGAGATTTAAACACATGTTCAGTAATCCCTTTAACATCAGAGTTATTTGAAAATTAGCAGTCCTATCAACAATGGGAAAGTAAGTTACAAAACTGTATTAATTTAATTTAAAATTTTTAACAGACTTCAGTTGTGCAGCTCAACAGTTAAATGCCAGTCAGAGTACACATAGGTTCAGTTTTGTAAATCATACTATAAAGACGGTAAATATGCCAAAAGTACGTCATTCAGTCAATTTAAAATCAAAACTAACAAGTTACATTTCAGAATTTAAAGAAGATGGTTTATCAACTGACAATAAAATATTATTTTGTAATTTGTGTCAGTGTGCAGTATCATCTACACAAAAGTTCCTGGTGCAACAACACATTACAACTAGTAAACATCAGGCCAACAAACAACTAAATTCCAAGCAGAGACAATTGTTTTTAACACAACCAACAACATCGAATGTAAGATCTGAGTTTAACATCGACCTGTGCCGTTCTCTCATCTCTGCTGATATTCCTCTCTACAAACTAAAGAATAAGGTCTTCAGGGAATTCCTTGAAAAATATACTCAACATACAATCCCGGATGAGTCAACACTTAGGAAGACGTATGCTCCATCCATCTACGATGAGACAATACAGAAGATAAGAGATGAAATTAAAGATAGTTCAATTTGGGTTTCCATTGATGAGACTCCCGACAAAGAAGGTAGACTTGTTGGTAATGTAGTTATCGGTTTGTTAAGTGAACAATATTCTGAACGAATTCTTTTACATTGTGATGTTCTAGAAAAGTGCAATAACAAAACTATAGTTAAACTGTTCAACGAAGCTATGGGTATCCTGTGGCCAAAGGGTATTATGTACGATAATGTGTTATTCTTTATTAGCGATGCTGCCCCTTATATGGTCAAAGCTGGACAAGCATTATCTGTTGTATATCCTAAATTGACTCATTTTACTTGTGTGGCGCATGCATTTCATCGTGTGGCAGAAGTGGTCAGAGACAATTTCCTAAAGTAGATTTGTTGATTTCATCAGTGAAAAAGTATTTCTCAAAGCTCCCAGTAGAGTTAACGTGTTGAAAGAAATGTACCCTGAAATTCCATTGCCACCAAAGCCAATTTTAACTAGATGGGGTACATGGCTAGAAGCAGTTGAATATTATGCCGAACATATAGACTCTATTAACAATGTTCTCCTTGCATTGGACTCTGAAGATGCAGTCTCAATTGATACTGCGAAAACAGTTACCTGTGACATAAGTGTGAAGAATGACTTAGCTCACATTCAGCATACATTTTCATGCATCATAAAAACGCTCAAAAGTCTCCAAAATAGGCACCTTTCACTATCTGAAAGTTTTGAAATTATAAATAGTACTGTGGAACAACTGAATCGTGGTAGAGGTAAAGTTGCAGATGCAGTAAGAGCTAAGGTGGACACTGTACTTTCAAAAACCCTGGATATGAAGAACTACAAAAGGTTGTTGCTGTGATGAGTGGTGAATCAACAGTGAAGATTAACTTGGACTTATCCCCAGCAGACATTGTGAAATTGAATTATGTACCAGTTACTTCTTGTGACGTCGAACACTCTTTTAGTCAGTATAAATCTATCCTCAGAGACAATAGAAGAAGATTCACTTTTCAGCACTTGAAAGAAATGTTTGTAACCTATTGTTATGGTAACAGACAATAAAAATTGTGTTTTGTTGAAACTACATTGGAAGATAAGGTACGTCCATTATATTTTTGTTTAGTTTGATTAAAATGTACCAATATTTAACGTACATAGTCATTTTTTTATAATTTTAAGTCCATATTTAATTCCATATTTTGGTAAAAATCCATATTTAATTCCATATTTTGGTAAAAATAACTACATATATATTTACATATTTCATATATTTTTAGTCCATATAAATCCGTTCCCTGCTCATTACACTGAAGGCTTCACTTCACACAACGGAAGTAGTATAAAATGCTTGACAACAATTTACTTTAAGTGAGGGTTTGATCGCTAGTGTTCTTTTGTCGGTAGGAGGGTGTCTTTAGAATTTGTGTTTGGAAGGGAGGAAACTTTCACCGTTTCCTGGACAATAAGACGTTGTGTTCCCAATATGGTTCGGAAGGGATGTACTATAGTAGACAGTATTTTTAACACAAATATTTCAAGAATGCATGCTGCGCCCACAATTTATTACACTTCCCAACTTGAAGGTCTGATAACAAAAGTGAAGCGTGGAAGGAGGAGGAGACGGAGAATGAAGACACTGACAAGGATCACCCCAGACTGAAACACATTATAAAGCCTCATTAAAATTTATAGTTTTCTCTTAAACCTTTAATTTTATTTGAATTTTTTGTCAGTTTTCCATTATTTTAAGGACATTTTATTGATAATTTTAAGCAGATTTTTAGGTCATCAACATCAGCACTCTAGTCATGAACCACTTGAAGCTCACATCATTTTGGCGAACGCCCTAAAACATTTTAGATAATTTTGGGCCAGTGAACATGTGATGTTCATTAAATATTTGCATAATGTAATGCGTTCTTAATAATTTGATAGCAATATTAATTTATATGGCTTATGAATAAAAAACTGTAAAATTATATGTACAGAGTGTTTCAGAAATACTTTGACAAACTTTGGGGGGCATGTTCCTCACACAAAAACAAGAAAAAAAGTTCATATAAACATATGTCTGAAAATCTTTAGTTTTTTAGTTATTAATTAAAGAATATAATGAAATATCTGTTACATATTGTCAGCTTGGTAGCAAGTTTTGCAACTTTAATCAATTCAGAAACTCATAATCAGAGACCGGAAGTTTAGGCATTATGAATCATTAAAATAGGCAGACAAAAAGGCATCATACATAGCTAAAATAGGCAGGCAAAAAGGCATTATAAATAGCTAAAATACGCAATAAAAGGCAATTACAGAAAAATAACGATAGACCCGCACTCATTGTTGCTTTGTCAAATAAAAACAAGCGATAATTAAAACGCTTACTGTTATACATTTTTGCATGAGTTGCAAAGTGAATATAAACTGACTGAAAGATAATAATATACATTCGGTGAAACCACTTTCATTGTAGCGGTTATAGAAATAAATTAAAATATACTTGTAGGCAATTTTGAATAATAAATTAATAAATAATAGATAAATAATCAAATAAAGGCAAAAAAAAAAGCATTTATTTTGTAAATTAGGCATTTATATTTAAAAAAAGGCAGAAAAGGGCAACATAAAACTGTGACGTTTCAATCACAAAGGCATAATTCGTACAGATTTACTTTCAAAATGAAGAGAGATTAAACACATTTAAAAAAGGCATTCTGCCAAAGTTCCGGTCTTTGCTCATAACAAATGTTCAAATAACAAATGATTGCAGTAAACAAGTCTCCTTGCCAACACATTGCCATCTAGGATACAATGAGTGCATCAGCAGACTTGTATCGACAACATCATTCGATTATCTAACAAAATTAATTATTACTTATCGGTTACAAACTGCCGACTGCTGGCCTCACGTTCATAAGTCTCAACAGAGGTGAACGATCATCCAACTAGAGCGGAGGTATCGTTAGGTTTGCACAATGATCCCCCAAGCCGTTATAGCTGGTTTTCGTTACCGAATTTCGTTACCTATTGTAGCTTCTAAAATTCATCACGATGGTGGATGGGCACCGGTCCCATACACTAGCCGAAATGTCATGAGAAAATTCCTTCCCCATGAGTACTCGAACCAGCGCGCATTTCGTAACGCGTCTCCTAGGCAGGATGCTTAAGTTGCATCGGACAGTACGGTTTTTTGTCGGACCTTTCTATGTGACGGTGATTACACGCATTGTTATGAAGCTGCAGCATACTGCATCGGACATTCTGTCTCGGACAGGACAGTTTTTTGTCGGACCTTTCTATGTGACGGTGATTACACGGATTGTTATGAAGCTGCAGCATACTGCATCGGACATTCTGTCTCAGACAGGACGGTTTTGTGTCGGACCGTTCAATGTGACGGTGATTACACGCATTCTTATGAAGCTGCAGCATACTGCATCGGACATTCTGTCTCGGACAGGACAGTTTTTTGTCGGACCTTTCTATGTGACGGTGATTACACGCATTCTTATGAGACTGCAGCATCGGACGTTCATCCTGCAGCAATATGCTGCAGGCTTTAGATCACGACGCTAAGGCGCGGGAGTCTGGATAATTCACTATTTTTTTTCTCTCATTCAAGATCTTTTGCAACTACCTAACGATGGAACCAATAGGTATCACCAAAACATCAGATGTTTCCGTTCCATGACACGCTGTAAATATCCACAGATCTCGTACTACTAAAGAATTCGGGGTTTAATGATGAGAATGATGTTAATGATGAAACAGTAAAAATGTAACAATGTTTAAGAAAGTCGTGACAGGAACAAGGAAGGTGAAAGTTAAAAAAAAGATAAAAAAAGAAGCATTTATCCCGTAAGTAAACAAAACTTGGACGTCTTATTGAAATGTTACAACGTTTGGAGTGAATTTTGAATATCTATTAATTTTGCTACATCAACCTACATAAAAGACAGAATGTGAGGTGAAAATTGTGAATTCAGCACAAAACGTGGAAGGTCTTTTCATTAGGCGGTGCAGAAGTGTTCTTAAGCCGAGAGATCCGGGGAAACCCTCTCTCTCTTCTCTGATCTGCAGGTAAATTAGCAAAGTTTGGCGAATTTCTATTCAGCAACAAACTACTAACTTGGGCACAAAGTAATACCATTTTTGTGTAAGGCTACAGAACGCCTCCTCTAAGCCGTTCAAATCTTTACAGATTAAAGGTAATTTAAAGTTGTGTCTCAAACACCACACGCAGCTAGAAAATGTATTTTATGCGAGAATTTCCCTCAGCGTTCCACAAGGAGCTACCTACTCTTTGAATAGGTTACATCAGCTGCTTGTATATAGTCTATGGGTGACGTAAATATGTAAGGAGAAAATCGACAAACTATTTGGGAAAACACGGGAATGTCACTTGAAGCAAGTAAAGAGATACATTTAGAAGTAAACCCCGAAAAGACAAAGTACAGTATATGACTATGTCTCGTGACCAGAACATAGCACGCAATGGAAATATAAAAATTCAAAATTTATCCTCTCAAAGGTGGAAAAGTTCAAATATCTTGGAGCAACAGTAACAAATATAAATGACATCGGGAGGAAATTAAACGCAGAATAGATATGGGAAATGCCTGTTACTATTCGGTTGAGAAGCTTTTGTCATCCAATCTGCTCTCAAAAAAAAAAAAAAAAAAAACTGAAAGTTAGAATTTATAAAACAGTTATATTAGCGGTTGTTCTGTATGATTGTGAAACTTGGACTCTCACTTTGAGAGAGGAACAGGGATTAAGGGTGTTTCAGAATAAGTTGCTTAGGAAAATATTTGGGGCTAAGGGGGATGAAGTTACAGGAGAATGGAGAAAGTTACACAACACAGAACTCCACACATTGCATTCTTCACCTGACATAATTAGGAACATTAAATCCAGACTTTTGAGATGGGCAGGGCATGTAACGTGTAAGGGTGAATCCAGAGATGCATGGAGAGTGCTAGTTGGAAGACCTGAGGGAAGAAGACCTTTGGGAAGTTCGAGACGTAGATGGGAGGATAATATTAAAATGGATTTGAGGGAGGTGGGATATGATGGTAGGGAGTGGATTAATCTTGCTCAGGATATTGACCGATGGCGGGCTTATGTGAGGGCGGCAATGAACCTCCGGATTCTCTAAAAGCCACTTGTAAGTAACGCCTTGGTTTTTTTTTTTAGCAAAGTCATTAACTAGCTCGTCTTTTATTTCTTAAGCGTTTATAGAAGTGGAATATTGCAATATTAAAATAAAAGTGTGATATATTTTTCTTTTAGTAGTTTTACTTAGTTATTATTTTTTTTTACCTTGTAATTCAGGGGGAGGGCAATGTCTTCCTGCTCTCGTAATTGACGCCTCTGAGTAATAGCATTGCTTGTAGCAGTAGTAGTGTTAAGTACGACGTATCTATATCTGTACTAATAATAAATCTGTAGCCAAAATTTTTCTGGTAATTTTCGATTTTCCAAAAATAATTGGTCCTAACATATATAATTAACTACCCTGAAACCGAAAATCGCTTTTTTGAAATTTGTGTTTGTATGTCTGTCTGTATGTTTGTTACCTTTTCACGCGATAATGGCTGAACGGATTTCGATGAAAATTGGAATATAAATTAAGTTCGTTGTAACTTAGATTTTAGGCTATATGGCATTCAAAATACATTATTTAAAAGGGGGGTTATAAGGGAGCCTAAATTAAATAAATCGAAATATCTCGCTTATTATTGATTTCTGTGAAAAATGTTACATAACAAAAGTTTCTTTAAAAATAATTTGCGATACGTTTTATTCCATGAACAATTTTGATAGGACTGATATTTAATGAAATAAATGAGTTTTAAAATTAAAATAACTGCCATCTAAGGCCGTGTAATGAATTAAAAAACAAATGACTTCGTCTATAAGGGGCCTTGGACAGCAACAATCGAAATCTATGAAAGACAGCCTACAGAGAATGTTTCTGTGTTGGTATGAAGTAATATCGGAAGCTAAATTAACCGATTTGTATAATTAATTATTAATTCACCATTGGAAAGCGTAGTTTCTCTAGATCTACATAATGTTATAAAGTTATTACATTAACTTCTGATATAATATAATATAATATAATATAATATAATATAATATAATATAATATAATATAATATAATATAATATAATATAATATAATATAATATAATATAATATAATACGCTTATGTAATATTATGTAATATAATTTAAGTTATTTGAAGGGTTCAGAACCATAGTGGGCCAAGCGCCATTTACTGAATACGTAGAAAACAAGGGTTAAAATTAATTCATAATTCAATGGAAACCTATGACAAGTAAAATAAAATATACACATTAAATCTAAATGATGTCAATCTTCATTAAACTATGGTTGCATGTAATAAAAATTAAGAAACAGGTTAAAGGAATTGTCATTGCACCAAACGAGTGTCTCTGGACCAAAATGACAGCATTTTAATTATTTGGATGCAATTTAAATTAAGTAACATATTAAACGATTTATCCTTCTATCAAACACGAATGTTCCCTGGATCAAATGTCCTATTTTAATTATGTAATTACTTTATATTTATTTCTAACGGGTGCAGCGGAGCGCACGGGTACGGCTAGTTGTTAATAAAAAGGATAGACTTTGCATTACTTTAGTCTACAAATTTCATTAAAAGTGTTTTGACTCGTCCTGTACGTCCTTTGTTTCCTTGCAAATGTCATCGAGTACACCCTGCAGCATTGTCCTTGATTTGACTATTCCAACAATACTCGCACAGGAATACCAAGTACCGAGGTCCTCGTTATGCAAAAACCGTCCATTGGCCATTCAGTGCGTGTCCCCCGTTGCTTTCCTTCGCGAAGTGTCTCGATTTAAATAAGCATTAAATGTTTGGGGCGACGTCGCACCATGAATATTGCAAGCAGGCCTGTCAATCAAACCGACCGCGTGGGGCTCGCTTATGCTAAGTTATTCGCCGCCAATTCTGCATGCAGGTGGCAGAACTGCTGGCGTCAGTGTGTCAGTAATGGGATTAAAATATTAAACACCGTTCCCTGCTCACAACGGCGTGAGCAAGTCATATCAACGGTACAAATTAGTCTCCGTTTGTATTCTCTCATACTGCGAAAACACTACGAAGCAACTGCCTTCTTGCGAATAAATAATATGTTGATTATGAACAGATCTGTTAAAAATACTCCTGTTGTGTGCTTCGATAACCAGCAAGCATTTTCAAAACTCTTTTTCAAATAAACGAAGGTATAGATCAGAGATGGGCATCGTGCCTCACTTGAGAATTTGTGCCTCACTGACCTTCACAGAGCTTATCGCTCTGAGTGACATCATCTTCACAGTCCCCGTTCCTCCCTCACGCAGCTCCTAGGCGTGGGCAGGTTCTATATCAGTTTCATAAGCAATATCAGTGGTGGCATAATGGCATTATCAAAGCAGTGTGTACGCGTTAGAGAACGATTATTTCATGAGAAATGGGAGAAAGAGTTTTTTTGCTGTTTAGAAGAGGAGAACATGCGATGTATATTATGCTCGAAAAACCTATTAGGCATTAATAAATTTAATATACAACGACATTACTTCTTACGTCATAAAGAACATGCTGAATTAGAAGGTAAGACAAATTAAATGTTATTTTTCGTACTATTCCGAAGAAAATTTATGATCTTAACATTTGCATAGTATACCTAATACGACATTATACCTTAAACACGATCCATTAAAAGTACGAGGAATTAAATGTTGTTTTTACGTATTATTTCCAAAAGAAATTTATAAAAAAATATAAAATGTGCGTAGAAAACGAAATATGATTTTCTGAAATGATTTTAGGTCGAGAACGTGCAAATCTATGAAGTAATCTTGATAAACGCCAGAATATTCAAGAAAATAAACGTAGACAACGTGATGGAATATTATTGGCTAGTTACGTAATTTCTCGCCTGTGATTTAAATCAATTCAATGATGGAGAAATAGTAAAGAGGTTTATGATTAAAGCTGTTATAATATTACATATGCCATCAACTTAATAGAAGTGTCTCAACATCACTTTTAGAAAACATAGCCATGTTACGATATTGCGTCCAGCTCAACACTAAACAAGATCACCACAAGTGCCTCATTTAACTTCAAACCGGCAAACACCACACAATAAGTGATCACATACTTCACATAGTTAAAGTGATGTAAAAACTAAGTGCTTTTAAATAGTTTTAAACAGTTTTTAAACAGTGTTTTTAAATAGTGTTTTTTAAATAATGACTGAAACATTCTAATTTAAGTTTGATAAAGTGTGGTACCAGCAAATAGTATATAAGAGTTAAGGTGATCATCTGTGTAATCATGACAACACTTCACCGACATCGCACAGCATGTACAAAAACACTGACCATTTAAGTCCAGATACATGCACCCACAGGCTTGGTTAACAATTAGCATCATATACAAACATCTGAAGATGGTACAATTTACGTACCGAAAACGTTAATGAGAAAATATGACTAATTAATTCATTCATATTGCATGATAAGCAAAGGCGGAATATACACACATAATTATAGTCAAATTTCGAATTAATTTGCCAAATTGAATAAAAGTTTTCGAGTCTCTCACGTTAACCAAGCCCTTTCCTAATAATTCGCAACTGACCGCCTTAGCGATTACGATAAGGTGACGCAGGTCACAGCAGTTTATATTTCCCATCCTACTCTGCAGTCTCCTCTCCTAGTAAACAAACTATTTCAAATCGAGTGCCTCACGTAACCGAAAATTGTGCCCATATGTGGTATAGATTGACAAATTGAACTGAAACCCAATGACGTTGTAGTTATCTGAAACCATGGACGAATATATAATAGGATGCGAAACTTACTGAGTTTCCCGTAACACATACTAGAGCCGCTGTTGTAGAAATTGACCTTGCTGCCACCTGTTGGGGGGGAGGGACGTTATTACATCTAGCAGCGCACCAAGTGCGAAAAGAGTAATTACTCCATGCATTTAGCAGCGCGAAAATGTTAAACTGTGCAGAAAGTATTCCCTCCCACTCTGACCGATATTCAAAACTAACCGAATTTAAAATAAAACATTTACAGTTTTATTCCTCACAGCATTTTCTATTGAAAATTCTTACCGGAGCCAACAGGAAGATAAAAGAGACGATCTATTTTACACTACCCGATTAAAATATAAGCAGACAGAGACAAAAAATAAAGCAAAACGTTAGATAATTGGGATTGTATTCTTTGGGTAATTATTGTACAGGGCAATGGAAAAGTCTGCAAGAACTAGTTAGATAGTTCAATTTATTATATTACTATTACTTTACAATACATTCAACAACACTATTTTTACAACGTCCATAAATATCACTGTTTAACATACACTGCTTATACACACACGTATCACTTTATGTTCACTTACTAGCAAGTTTCTGTCTGACTCTTCGAGCTATATCTCGAACGGATAAATAGAGAACTCTGGGTAATGTACCCAACACGTAGTTCTAATGTTCACCACCTACGACGTTGGGCGCTGATCATCTTATTTCAGCCCCCCGCCGCCAGATGGTGCTGACCGCAGTTTCGCATCCTATTATATATTTATCCATGCTGAAACCCTGACCGAGTTACTACGTGAGCGCTGGCTGTCTTGGGGAGGAGCAAGTGAGAAAGTACGGGGGGAAGGGAGAGAGCACTATGCATATGTACTTGCAGGTCCACTCACAGTTTGCCAAACCTGCTAAAAAAACCATTAAAAGGTTGACTAGTTGCCTGCAATGCTAGCATAATGGAACCTTCCTAGCCGACAGTCGAGGAAAAAATGAAGAATCCGTTACTGTGGTAATACTGGAGAGTGGTTCTTCTATTGGTAGCGATGCCCACACACACCCTCTCAGATATTTACGTGGTGATTGGTGACTGAATGACGAGGAGCGAGGGAGAGAGAAGAAAGAAAGAGAGAGATTCCAGAAGTTCGCATGTTTTACGGGGTTTCTCTTGAAGTTGTCAAACTATACACTGTTTTTCCTTCTACCATACTACCTTATCAAGTGTTTACCTGTTTCTCTATAACTACCTACTTACTTATAAATAGGGAGCGGATGTTGATGAAAAGTCATCTTATTTTTCACATTAGGACGATGCCTAATAATATAGAAATCCTTCCTATGTTAATATCAACATAAAAATTAATTTCTTATATTGCATTTTTTTTGCATTTTTCGACTTTTTTGAACTAATAGGTCATTTATATATTTTTTCGGCATTTTTGAGTCATTTTTAATACTTTGAAGAACTTTTAGATAATTTGGAATGCATTTTATTTTCTTCTATACCGATAGGTCTGTTAAATCTTTTTCTAAGCAAATTGATCAGTAGTAATTACCTACTGAACAAATGAATAACAGTGAAGTTTAAGTTTTACAATTCGATACAAAGTCCATTATTTGGCCGTATACAATCTGTGAGCTTGTCTACTGTTCCCATTGGCTCATCCGTATTCGAAAATCAGGTCTGTATATTCCGCTCTCGTGTACTCCTCCATTTCACTAGGACTGATCGACTGGACACTGCAACTTGTGCACATACACTGCTGTCTATAGGCGGGCATATCAGGACCGACCATGTCCGTTACACATTACGTCATTTGCATTGCTTTAGTGTAGTTTCCTGTCCCCACCCCTCAGACAGCGCACTGAATGGAATACTGTAAGAAGACAACGTAAACGTCAGATGAATACAGTACTTATATTTATTTAACTTATTTATTTATTTATTTAACCTGGTAGAGATAAGGCCATCAGGCCTTCTCTTCCCCCTCTACCAGGGGATTACAACTAAAATATTAAGAATACAATTACAATTATAATTACAATTAATATTAAATTTACAAATACAATAAAAATCAAAGTACTAATACTGAATAATAAAAGCTACACAGTTTATTGTAAAAGTTAAGAAGAGAGAAACATTCTTTTTTATTAATTAAATAAAAATTAAACCTACTCTACGCTGTAAGAAAATACTTAATAAGCTTGCTTTTGAACGCTACTAAATTCCGACAGTCTCTGATGTCACTGGGTTACCCTACCCAGTGACATCAGAGATTGTGTATGATGATGAATACGATGATGTCTTATGTGTTGGTATGGATATTATGCTGCTATGTATGTGTAAGATGTACAGATAAACACACATAAATAAGGTGTACAGAGGAATAAAATTATTTCATTTCCACACAACTATTTTTGCTTGTAACTTTCGACTCAGTCATTTCCGGACCAGGGTTCCTAATCTCAAATTGAGTTAAAAGTTATGTTTTATTTAACGACGCTCGCAATTGCAAAGGTTATATCAGCGTCGCCGGATGTGCCGGAATTTTCTCCCGCAGGAGTTCTTTTACATGCCAGTAAATCTACTGACACGAGCCTGTCGCATTTAAGTACACTTAAATGCCATCGACCTGGCCCGAGATCGAACCCGCAATCTGGGGCATAGAAGGCCAGCGCTATACCAACTCGCCAACCAGGTCGACTCTCAAATTGATCCTACATGTGCCCTTGCCCATCATCCCTGAAAGTTTGTATCACTAGCCCGGAAACACCCTGTATGGAATATGGTGCTGCATGTTGGGATCCTTACAGATTAGAACATACTCGTATTAAGACACTGGAAAAGATTAAAAAACGGGCTCTCAAGTGTTGTCGGAAAAATTCACCATTAAAATGGGACACACTCACGGAGAGGAGAACGCGAATTCGATTATGCGCACTGTTCGAAACATACAGAGGTGAGCCTGCCTGGAGAGAAATAAAAAATAGGTTGCAGCCGCCAAATTACTCTTCAAGGAACGACCACTCTTATAAATTGAGGGAAAGAAGACAGAGGACGGACACTGGAAAGTTTTCTTTTCTCAATCGTACTATCAGGGACTGGAATGCTTTACCTGCAGACTTACTAAAGGCTTTACCAACAACCAAAAATGTATTTAAAATAGACTTAAGGACTTTACTAATAGACGGTAATTATACACAGTATTTAAAGGATGTAAATGGTATTTTGTTATTTGAAGTGTTGTATCAGTGAAGAATTATGTTGTGTCAGTGAAGTGTGTTGTGTCAGTGAAGTGTGTTGTGTAAGTGAAACGTATTCCTGCCAGTGAAGCTTTATAGTTTATAGTGGCAGTGCAAAGTATTTGAACAGTGAAATGTTTTTAAAGTGTTAGTGAAATCAGGACAGAATCAGTGAAATGTGTCGTAGTTCCAGTGCAGTGAGTGAGTTGACAGCGAAATGAGTGTAGTGTTGAAAGGTACTTGTGCAGATATGAACATATCATACTCATGGGTTTTAGTTTGAACTTAGGTTTAAGATACAAATTAGATTTACTTTAAATGTTATTTTAAGTGATCGTGCTTCATTTAATTTATAATTTAGAATGTTCCCTGTTATTATTATTATTATTATTATTATTGTTAGTATTAATTGTTAGTATTATTATTAATTGTATTTTTAATTTAATAAGTTTATTATTGTCATTATTGAGTGTAATTAGTTGCCACTGCCACCGGGTATATACCCATTGCAGTGTGAATAAATAAATACATACATATACATACATATTTTACAGAGTATTTTTAAAAACCTCCCCAAATTAGGCGCCTTTCCTCTACTAACAGGAAGATCAGTGTAAGACTGTAGTCGAATAGCAGCAGTTTGAACCAGAGCACTACTCTCCCAACTCCTTGTGGCACCAATGAGTATAAGAAATGACAGTGACAAAGCACAAACATCAATAGCTTACGTGCACTCCAGTCTAATACCGTTGTTTCCACAAGGTCTTATCAAAGTCCCTGTCTCTTATTTCAGCCCCACATCTATCTCGTTTCATTTCGCTGAATCCGAATTGGGTGAAAGCTGTTCCGACGGATGCCCCGGTGATCGAAGACGTGTCGATGAGTCGAAGGCCGCACTCCTGACTCCACGGTCTCGGAGTCAAATCCGGGTCAGAGTACGCGGATGTCTGTCCCTCCTTCCGTGCCCCTTGAATGACAGACACTTTTTCTGCTGTTTGAACTGAGCCTCTCTGAGAGCGTTGCACAGTCTGCACCCTCGTTTGTTTTCTTTAGACGATGCGATACCAGCAACGCCTTATGGGTAGGTAATGTCCATCCTTACGCCCGCCTCTTCGCCCCCGTAATTCCATAAATAAGACATGTTAAACCTGGGGTCCGCGAGTTGCATGTGACTCTGCCAGTGATACTTAGATAGTTATAATATTCGTCCTAGATTTTAAAAAGGCATATGACTCGGTTGAAAGAGAAGTTTTATATGATATTCTTATTGAATTTGGTATTCCCAAGAAACTAGTTCGATTAATTAAAATGTGTCTCAGTGAAACTTACAGCAGAGTTCGTATAGGTCAGTTTCTGTCAGATGTGTTTCCAATTCACTCTGTGCTAAAGCAAGAAGATGCTCTATCACCTTTACTTTTTAACTTTGCTCTAGAGTATGCCATTAGGAAAGTCCAGGATAACAGAGAGGGTTTGGAATTGAACGAGTTACATCAGCTGCTTGTATATGCGAATGACGTGAATATGTTAGGAGAAAATCCATAAACGATTAGGGAAAACACGGGAATTTTACTGGAAGCAAGTAAAGAGATAGGTTTGGAAGTAAATCCCGAAAAGACAAAGTATATTATTATGTCTCGTGACCAGAATATTGTACGAAATAGAAATATAAAAATTGCAAATTTATCTTTTGAAGAGGTGGAAAAATTCAAATACCTGCGAGCAACAGTAACAAATATAAATGATACTCGGGAGGAAATTAAACACAGAATACATATGGGAAATGCGTGTTATTATTCGGTAGAGAAGATTTTATCATCCAGCCTGCTGTCAAAAAATCTGAAAGTTAGAATTTATAAAACAGTTATATTACCGGTTGTTCTGTATGGTTGTGAAACTTGGACTCTCACTTTGAGAGAGGAACATAGTTTAAGGGTGTTTGAGAATAAGGTGCTTAGGAAAATATTTGGTGCTAAGAGGGATGACGTTACAGGAGAATGGAGAAAGTTACACAATACAGAACTACACGCATTGTATTCTTCAACTGACATAGGTAGGAACATTAAATCTAGACGTTTGAGATGGGCAGGGCATGTAGCATGTATGGGCGAATCCAGAAATGCATATAGAGTGTTAGTTGGGAGGCCGGAGGGAAAAAGACCTTTAGGGAGGCCGAAACGTAGATGGGAAGATAATATTGAAATGGATTGGAGGGAGGTGAGATATGATGATAGAGACTGGATTGATCTTGCTCAGGATAGGGACCAATGGCGGGCTTATGTGAGGGCGGCAATAAACCTCCGGGTTCCTTAAAAGCCAGTCAGTAAGTAAGTGTAATATTCGTCCTCATTTTTGATTTGTCAAGAGAAGATTTGAAATTAATTTATCGGAAATAATACAAGATTGATTTTGTTTATTTCTCTGTTAAAGAAATACATTCAAACTCTCGCAGGAACAATTATATTAGAGAACTTTCTCTTCTATTAACGTGGGTGAGAGGTTCATTATTGTATTTTGCACCGTGTCATAGGAAAAGCTCAAACGTCACAGCTGTCATGTAACTTCAGTAGCATATCCCTTACTATCGTCTCTCATTCTACAAAAGCAACGCCATATCATCAGCAATTTTTATGCACTTTATTTTTCTTCCTATCACTATCACACCTTCAGTAGCCAATGAGAAGCCTACATTCGTACCAGCTTTTCCCATCACGCATCGCGAATCCAACATGGCTGATTGTTTATATAATCGGTTTGTGAATGAATAAGTACTGTTTTACATAAATTTGCTTTGAAACCGAGTTAGAAGAGACTTAGATTCAAAAGCAAACAATTTCATTTTAAATATGGCTTCACTTGGTTTCAAAAACAGACAATTCCACTTTAAATATGGCTTCACTTGGCTTCAAAAACAGACAATTCCACTTTAAATATGGCTTCACTTGGTTTCAAAAACAGACAATCCACTTTAAATATGCCTTCACTTGGTTTCAAAAACAGACAATTCCACTTTAAATGTGGCTTCATTTGATTTCAAAAACAGACAATTTCACTTTAAATATGGCTTCACTTGGTTTCAAAAACAGACAATTCCACTTTAAATATGGCTTCACTTGGTTTCAAAAACAGACAATTCCACTTTAAATATGGCTTCATTTGATTTCAAAAACAGACAACTCCATGACTTGGTTTCAGAGATGGACAACTCCACTTTTTAAACTTAAATTTCGAACTGAATATTAATTCTAATCACATTTTGAGACTGAAAAAATATTTCTATGACTCACGAGAATCTTTAAAAAAAAATATAGGCTACGTATAACGGTGACATTGGTTTCCAAGGATCTAGTTTTTCGCCTCTACTGTAAAAAAGTAAAAGTGGAGTCGCCCAACTTTGATACCAAGCTCCTCATTTATCGCGATGAAATTGTTGATCGAATGATAGCATTTGACGAGATGAGACCAGAGTTTATCTGTCACTTGAAATGTTTCTGTAATGTATGACCGGTTGTATCTGTCAGGCTACCAGAAAACTCACATCGAACTTAAATAACCATGCAGTGCAGTGAAATCTCTCCTTACGGACATTCCTCATATAAGGACAGATTTTTATGCCTCAACTGAAATAATGATAAATTTAACTCTCATTTACTGACACTCACGGACACGGAAGCTGTTTTACAGTCCTAAAGCTTGCTTTACCTCCCGACTGCGGACAGAACTTGGATTTCAAGACCTAATGTGTTATAAAAATGAAAAATTAATTTTGAAAACTGTACAGAAATTCCTTAACATGAAAGAAGACAACAAGGGTCTCGTAGGCTACCACTAGCCCAGCCAGCTACCCCTTGTTAGCTGAAAGCGTGTGGATAACAAAGTCATAAAATTTAACCTGTCTGATGGGTCCAAGGTTTTCGCGATCGTGAAATTGTATTTGACACATGATAGGGTTAGCAGGATTATTCTCTTCACTTCAATCAGTTGTTCTGTTTCGAGAGACATGGCACCTGAACGTAAAGGTTAAGTTGAAGCTGTAAATTACAGTACTGCATAACTATAGACCGAGAATAAAATTGCATGGCACAGTACTGTATTTTCCTTTTTCGGTCTTATGTACTGTAGTTCAAAGTTTCAAAGAATTTACTGTAGTACAGTATACTGTATTTAGAATTAAACTACAGTAATACATTTAATTTAAAGCGTGAAGGGATACATAATGCATATTATAAATTTACAGTTAGATTGGGGAGCCTCCCTCCCAATAAAGGACACCTCCCAGATGCGGACAGATTGTTACGTCTCTTCTATGTCCGTAAATGAGAGGTTTCACTGTACAATCCTTTTATTTAGTGGCTGTTTTATACGCATATCGTGTTACAACTACATAACCATCCCAAACCCCACTATCACTAGACTTCGTAATTCAGCTACCTATAAGCTGGAATGAAGTTGTTTGATTCCATGTGTATGTGACGTCACAGCGCAGGTATAGGTATGTTAGTACACAAAACAGTTTTGCACGCTCTGCCTTTCGCTATAATAAGTCGAAGCCGGGACGCAGTCATAGTGAATAGTCTTATCGATCACTGCTCTTACTAGTCGTATTATTTAAATAACTACATCTTTGTGGCTGATTGAAGGGTCAATGAAGAGGTAAAATGCCTTAGGTAAGACGCTCAAGCGTGTAATATTACAGGGCATAGTTGAGGATATTTGAACTAATATTTTCACTGTCAATATAGACAATATTACATATACATTGTGTAAAATAAACCTAAAAGTGACAAAAACAGTGTACTGAAAGACATTGCAATTATATCAAAAGGCACGAAAGTGTGTTGAACATAATCCAAAAGAACCAGTAGGCCCTACCATCAAAATCTGAAAATTATTAGGATATTAACTCGACGTTTAGCGTGGATTTCTGTAGCCAACATCCCAATTAATAAATTACATAATCTACATTTCAGGAAATTTCTAGAAAAATACATAGTAAATTAGTGGGTTTTCAGTGATGAGCGACATATGCAATATCCTAATGAAAAATGAAAAAATATCAGACAATAGGAATATCTTGTACTACATCATGCACCAATAACGTCATGTGTTATTGAAAGAATTTCTTGCAATATAAAATCATTTCAAGTGACATCCGCATATGTTCAAGTTCCGTAACTTACGAATGCACGTTATTGTTCACTGCAAAGATCACGACGAAAATGAACATCACGGCTCAAGCATGTGTTTACTAGTATAGCTTCAGAATATCGGGAGTTGACTGTACTCCACGAACACGAAGCGATAATCTGTTTGTTTCTATCCTTATCTGTTGCATCACCTGTGTTCGATGTAGTATATACCCAATGTTTCTTTAACTTCAGTCTTTAGGTAGCTGGAATACGAAGCCTAATTATCACACATTATTTGGTCATTCGCCTACACTTTGCGCATATTGCTGTTGACGTTGAAATCTCTAGATGCTTGAAAGAAGTGAAGTGTCTGAAAGTCTGTATCAAGTAGGTAGAATCAGACCTCGGGCGTTTTGTCCCGTACCAAGAGAGGAAAAATCTTATTGAAAGGCCTGGCGGAAATTAAACTAACGAGTCACCTGTCACTATAAACACTCTCTTCCATTTCTCATCAGGAGGAGGATACAGACGTTCCCTTTCTATAGTAATTTGTATTGCATCGTTTTGCCTTTTACTTCGTAGTTTTAATCTCTAGTCACTTTCAAAAGCACAAGACATCAAATGACGGCTGGAGAGGTAAAGAAAAGAGCACGACTTACCTTCTGCTTCTCCTCTTTATTCTGTTTCTTATTGTACTCGCCTTCCTTCTACTGTTTTCCTCCTCTCAACTCCTCTTCTTCTCTGCTCTCATCTTCTCCTTATCTTCCACTTTTAAATCCTTCAACTTGCATTCTCCTCCGCTATTTCATCTAATATCTTCCAAAATTATCTTGTGCTTTTCCTATACTTCCTTCCCTTACTTCTGCATTTCAAAGTCATATTTCCCCTTTGTTCTCTACTCTCTTACTCTTCCTTTTGTCGTCATCCACCTCGTCCTGTTTCTCCTCCACTTCCCAATCTTTCTCTTTCTCATGCTGCTTCTTCTCATATCAAGATATCTACCTTTTCTCAGATTCTTCTCCTCCTTCTGCTTAGAGGTGTGATGTGACTAAGGTGATCAGACGTCCCGATTTTGCCGGGGCAGTTCCGGTTTTCAGAGTCATGTCCCTTTGTCCCCGCCAGGTTTGGCCGGGACGCTTGGATGTTCTGATTTTCCCAAGTCAAATGAAATAACCAGTGATATGAGATTGTAAATTTTTGAGAATAAGGTTCTTAGGAAAATATTTGGGGCTAAATGGGATGAAGTTACAGGAGAATGGAGAAAGTTACACAACGCAGAGCTGCACGCATTATATCCTTCATCCGACATAATTAGGAACATTAAATCCAGACGCTTGAGATGGGCAGGGCATGTAGCACGTACGGGCGAATCCAGAAATGCATATAGAGTCTTAGTTGGGAGGCCAGAGGGGAAAAGACCTTTAGGGAGGCCGAGATGCAGATGGGAAGATAATATTAAAATGGATTTCAGGGAGGTGGGATAGGCCTATGATAGAGACTGGATTAATCTTGCTCAGGATAGGGACCAATGGCGGGCTTATGTGAGGGCAGCAATGAACCTCCGGGTTCCTTAAAAGCCAGTAAGTAAGTAAGTATGAGATTGTAAATGAAACTGTTTAACTCTCAACACTAGTGGATAGTTATTAGTAGGGGCCGGATTTTTAGGTTTTTAAGAAGTTAATTTTAGGTTATTGGAGTAGAAGGAATATGTTATTTTTTAGGTTTTTTTTCAAATTGTGAAAGAGTTCGTACAGATTATTTAATTGTTAAAAATATACTCTTAGAGTCAATTTTAAATTAACATTTAAAGAAGGTAAAAATACTACAAAATTAATCTTTTTAAGTTTTATTAATATTTACAAATTCGTAAATTTTGTTCCTTCCCCTTTGGTTCAAATAAATTTAAATATTATTAAACCTAACATTTTATATAGCATAACTTAAATTTTCATTAGGATAACTACAGAAATTCAGAATAGGAAAGACTGCACAGGGACCTCAAAAAAAGTTCACAGCACACGCAAGATCACAATATTCTATCAGCGAACATGACCGGAAACTTCACGAATTTCAATGTTGCGATTTTTTCGTAGTTCATTCACCTCATTCATACCTTTCTACTAGTGCTATTGATCGATCAAAATATTTAATCGATTAACTATTTGAATTTAATCGATTAATCGATAGGTTAATCGAGTTTCGATCGAGTTGAAAAAAATATTTTAATATACTGTAATACACAATTATTGTTAAATTTAACTTGTGTTCGGTGATAAGCATAAGTATTAAATGTTGTATATCTGTATATATTGTATCGTTATATTACAAAACAACTATTTTAATTACTTACTAACATATTTATTATGAGCCTTATAATTTATTGTGTCAATTTCTCCGGGAATTTTTGAGAAAAACATAAATAACAAAAGGTATGAAGACTCATCTAGTTAATACTGCTTCATCCATGATTTTAAACATGTGAGTGCATTCACATGCTCCGAATTAAGTGCCGCTCTACGTTTAGTAACAATGTTTCCTGCATCACCAAACACGAAAAACCTTTTTCTCTCAAGCATTTCTTCGCGATCGTTCAATTTAAATCCAAACGTTTCACCGAGTTTACCTCTCAAATTCTCATATGACGTAATGGAGTTTACACTTTTCACAAGCCACAGAAAACTGATTTTTTTTTCTTTATCAAACTAAACACACAACCTTCATATACAAACTCAGTACAGGAACTGTAACTGCACAAAAGTAAGCGATCGAAACAGAAGACTGGCCCCTATTGTAAACGAATTACCAGATTTTAGAAAGAGAAGAAGGTAGTTACACTCTCACTTGCACACAGTGTAGACATGGCTATTTTATAAGGGATGAGGGGGGCGAATCCCAGAAAAGTATGTATTTCATATGGTAGGATGATGAGCTGACAACAAGGTGGACGTTTTCTTGGAAAACCATAAAACAATAATGGCTTCGCATTGTGTTTCAACTTTCAATAGGCCTAGAGGTAGACTAGGTCACTGTCCTCATATCTCCATCTCTTTCTGAAGTGTTTGTGCAAAGATTTTCCCTACGGTACCTGGTTTACAGTTAGAAAATAACAGTACTATTGTGCTTTCAAGTAAGCAATTTCCGAGAGAGAAATATTTTCGGAATTTTTTCGTATGAGTTTGTATTAACAAAACAATAATTAATATCAACTACCACCGATTAATTTTAATCGATTTGATTATTCGATTAAATAATTTTGATCGATTAATCTTACAACAGAAATTGACCGATTAATCGATTAAATCCCACAACACTACTTTCTACTGGCATGTCATATCTGCGTTCGATAGAAATTTCAAAATATACAGTACCAATCAGTACTCTTGAGATAATGAAACCCCTGAGGGACGGTCCATACGTAAAGAAAGACAGAATTCCCTGTTAACCATTTCATCCAAGACAACAAAAGACTGAAGGGGTAAAGAACGCAGATAGAGCCGCTTTCTCAAAGAATAAAGGCTCATTCACAATGAAAATTAAACATAACGTAAGCGTTAACTTAAGAATTTAAACATTACGGTAAAATCAAGAAGTCACACCATCATTCACGATGGGGACATAAACATAACAGCAAACATACTCAGCTCAGCTCCAGTTTCACTGTAACTACCAAATACTCGGAATCACATCAGTTTTACGCTAAAAAAATTGGGCATCATTTTTAACGTATAAAACTAGCAAATTATTAATTTGGGCAGAAAGTGGAGTCACCCTTTCTTTACATGCACTCTTCAATTGTGTTCTGAGCCCCTCAGATGTTCTTTAACAAAAAATGATCTTGTCTCTGTGATCTATCATTCCTCAAAGTTTGTCGGTTTGGTCTTGTTACACTCCGTATATAAAATCTATTACAGATATCACTGCTTTGGTTTCTTTAAAATATGTAAATGCTTTCTTTTATGACGTGAATATGTTAGGAGAAAATCCACAAACGATTAGGGAAAACACGGGAATTTTAGTGGAAGCAAGTAAAGAGATAGGTTTGGAAGTAAATCCCGAAAAGACAAAGTATATGATTATGTCTCGTGACCAGAATATTGTACGAAATGGAAATATAAAAATTGGGAATTTATCTTTTGAAGAGATGGAGAAGTTCAAATATCTTGGAGCAACAGTAATAAATATAAATGATACTCGGGAGGAAATTAAACACAGAATAAATATGGGAAATGCCTGTTATTCTTCGGTTGAGAAACTTTTATCATCCTGTCTGCTGTCGAAAAATCTGAAAGTTAGAATTTATAAAACAGTTATATTACCGGTTGTTCTGTATGGTTGTGAAACTTGGACTCTCACTTTGAGAGAGGAACAGAGATTAAGGGTGTTTGAGAATAAGGTGGTTAGGAAAATATTTGGGGCTAAGAGGGATGAAGTTACAGGAGAATGGAGAAAGTTACACAACACAGAACTGCACGCATTGCATTCTTCACCTGACATAATTAGGAACATTAAATCCAGACGTTTGAGATGGGCAGGGCATGTAGCACGTATGGGCGAATCCAGAAATGCATATAGAGTGTTAGTTGGGAGGCCGGAGGGAAAAAGACCTTTAGGGAGGCCGAGACGTAGATGGGAAGATAATATTAAAATGGATTTGAAGGAGATGGGATATGATGATAGAGAATGGATTAATTTTTCTCAGGATAGGGACCAATGGCGGGCTTATGTGAGGGCGGCAATGAACCTCCGGGTTCCTTAAAAGCCAGTAAGTAAGTAAGTAAGTAAGTAAGTAAGTAAGTAAGTAAGCAAGTAAGTAAATGCTTTCTTTACATCGACGAAGAGTGTAAATAATTACACCGCGCTAGCCTCTACTGGTGTTTATATGATAATGAACGCGCTCTCTTTCGCAGGGTGAGGTAAACCAGCCTGGGCGTGACAGCTTGGTGTAAGACAGGACATAAAATCATCTCGATTACGATCACGGGACATGAACCAAGCTACGTGAGCGATCAGTACTGCCAATATTGCGCTCGACTGACGTAAACCCGTCGCCGACGCCGCGTGTGGGAGTCGGGCATCGTTAAACAGTGCCTGCAGTAATTATCGGAACCATCATCCGAACATGAGATAGTAATGAGATGACTACGACTCCATGAAACCGGTTCCTTACAACCCGGCATAGATGCAGCAAGGGGAGACATCTGCCGGGGAGACTCCAAGATGACTGACTGGAGCACCAAGGTCGCTCTCCAAATCACGTTCTATTCTCGCTCACCTCAACATTTCCCTATATGTCGGTTTCTGTTCCTTCCTCCGTCTTAATATTAATGATGACAATAATAATAATAATAATAATAATAATAATAATAATAATAATAATAATTTATTTATTTGCTTATATTTAATGTGCTGCACAACAGCCAGAGGCCAATTACAGTTCAGCACAAACAATATAACAAAAACATTAGCAATAATTTACAATAAAAGTACAAAGAAATAATTAAATTAATGGCAATTAATTAAAATGATAATTACAAATGAAATAATGGAATCATAAATGAAGAATGGAATCATATAAAATAATATTGCAAAGATATACAAGATTATAATACAACGACAATAATGACAATGAATGGACGGGATAAAATGGATGACTAAAATACATAGCATAATGAGCGAGAATAATATTAAAATACATATTTAAACAAAAGATATAAATGAAAACTGATATAAAACTTCAAAATATATACTACACATTAAATGGATCCAAGCTTGATCCATGCAAATTAGCATATTTTATACATCTGCAGACCGGAGAGAGAGATTTAGAATTTCTATTGTAAAACATTTTATGATATCTTAAACCCTTAGCAGGAATACGAAGACTGATATTGCTTAGGAAAGATTCACAATCAATATCACCCTTAAGAACTTTACAAAAAAATAAGTAATCAAGATCTTGACGTCTGGCAAATAAACTACAGCAATTAAAATATTTGCAGTTAATCTCATATTTATAATCATCAGAATTAGGTAAAAATCTATAAGAACAAAGGGAAATAAATTTTCTTTGAATATTCTCAAGCTTAGCCGAGTCAGTGGAAGTAATAGAGTTCCATACTACAGATGCATATTCAAGCTTGGATCTGACCAATGTATAGTGTAAAATTAACAAACACATAGGAGTAGAAAAAGAATAAGTTATAGACCTAATTAGACCAAGCATTCTTAATGAATGGGTATAAATATATTGCACATGATCATGGAAATATAATTTAGAATCAAGTAAGACACCAAGATCTAATAATAATAATAATAATAACAATAATAATAATAATAATAATAATAATAATAATAATGTATTGTAATGCAAGATATTTTATTTCATAATGCTATAGCCTACTTATTTTGTAAATTGTGTACAACAGTGTAAATAATGTTTGATCATGTAAGTCTTCATTCTTTATGAGAGTGTAATAGTGTAAACAGCGTATTTTAGTGTGCATAGTGTAAAGAGCTCTCACACATTTACTGCTTTCAAAAGCCAATTGCCGCAAGGATTGCTTTTCGTCTCTAGAATATATTTCTTCAAATATTACTTTTGTAGAAAACTACTTTTATTTTTATTTTATCAATTTTCCTTCATTATATTAATCAATCTTTCGATCCAAATTGTCTCATTTAACACTAAATAAAATTGTTCTTGCTTAATTATTTATAATTACAAGAACTAAACACATCTACATTTTGCTTTTATTATTATTATTATTATTATTATTATTATTATTATTATTATTATTATTATTATTATTATTATTCAGTCAACTGTCCGAAAATAGGTCTGAACCTCACAAGTGATACCAACATGGCACCATTTATGAGGCAACTAGACCAGGAGATAATGGGTTGGGTGGCCAGTTTCTTCTCCCCAGTCTCGGCGCAGAGACTACAACGTGTTCATAATATGTGCGTCCGTTTCGTCTGCAATATTCACCGGGCTGATCACGTAACACCATCCCTCGAAATGTTGTCCTGGCTCCGTCTAGAAAATCGTAGAAAAGTCCACTGTCTTTCCCTTCTCTTTCACATATTGCATTTCTCCACTCCTGTCTATCTTGCGTCTCGTTTTCAAAATTTATCCACCCATCATAACCTAGACACACAATCACAACACTCCTCAATATTATCCATTCCCTCCCACCGAACATCCTCATATTAATCTTCTTTCACTGTGGCTATTCCTCGACTTTGGAATTCCCTACCGAGTAATGTCAGGGACTGTCACACATCAAAGCAATTTAAGAATATACTAAGGAAATATTTTTTCTAACAATTCTTGTTAACAATAATAACTGATTCAAGTTTCTCATTGTTTAATGGTTTTATTATATATCACAGAATAAATATTTAAATTATCTTATTATTATTATGATTATGATTATTATTATTATTATTTTCACTATTTCTTACCAATGTTTATTATTGTCACACTAACATTACTTATCCAACTTTCATTATTTACTTTCATAGAATTAGAGTCTGGCTGGGCGGAAGAGAAGGCCTACTGGCCTTAGCTCTGCCAGATTAAATAAATAAATAAATAAATAATAATAATAATAATAATAATAATAATAATAATAATAATAATTATTATTATTATTATTCCATTGTTTTCTGTATTAATGTTATTTATATTTTTCTATGTAGTTTTATACTGGCTGAGTGGAAGAGAAGGTCTTATGGCCCCACTTCACCTCTTACCGCCTAGCTTCCTCGGGGCGCTCCTCATTACTGTCATCAAGCCAACGAAACATTATTACTTGGGACCGGTCTTCATAGGAACCTCAGTGTAGGATTACAGGAATTGTTAGAGATCAAGATATAAATATAAAAATACGTAGATAAATAAAATTTTGTGGAAGTATTAAACGAATTCTGCAAAAATAAATAAATAAATAAATAAATAAATAAATAAATAAATAAATAAATAAATAAAGATAGTTCAACCCTTTTAAAATTGTACTATAACGTAATGCCTGCGCCTTTGCTTACGTACGGAGCAGAATGCTAAACATTAACCAAGGGTCAAGAACGAAGAAGGGAATCCGCAGAGACAAGTTATTTGTAGAACTGTAGTGTTCTAAGCGCATGCGCACTCTTTGCTACACACGAGCAGTATGCGAGAACAGATAGTCCCAATGCTTGGCAATGTCAACGTCGCTCTTTTTTTTTTCTCATGAGTGCAACTGAATGCATACGGTACTTCGTAAGAGTAGCTAAGTTGGTCGTCATTGGTGTAGCAGAACTTTACTGATCAAAAGAAAAATTAAGATGTTGGAAAGAATTTAATATATTTTGAATATGTGACAGAATCAGGGAATAGCAAAATAACTGGCTGCAACATTTAAAAAGAATGAAAGAAAATAGAATTCAAAAAATAATATAAGGGTGTTTCAGGAAGAATATAAAATACTTCAGGATAATATAGTTTGGGTTAATCTATATTGATTCAACCTGATGTACCATGTCGAAATGTAACGTTTGGGAAGTTATTGATGGGAGAACTTTCAAATGGAGAGAGGCATTACAGACGTATTTCTATGTTTTAGAACATTTTGATATGATACATTACTGAAAATTCTGCATCTTGCATTGTTCCAATAAGTTTATTTCATAATTAAATACATACTCAGTACATAAAATAAATACACAAGAGAAATTACTAAAGTTGTCGTCTTTATGAATTTCATGAATTGTAAATTCGTATCAGGTACGGTACCGGTTCTCTTTCCGACCTCAATGAAAGACTTGGTTGCTTGCCTGTTTGAGGTTACATCCAGAAAAAACATGGGAAAACACCCAGCTAGATGGAACCCTTCGATTGGGAAAACGTCTATATTCCTCAACAGCAGCCAATGCTTTGCCATCATAAAATCCATAAACAAAAAGCATATCTGCATATTCACTACGTGAATACACAAATTAAATGAAAAGTGAACGTGTATTCAGTTGCGTGTATTCAGCGTATTCCGAATCTCACCGGACCGGTGAACTTCAATGACGTCACGCTGTAGCGAAATAGGAACAAAACTGCTGGAAGGTTCAATGGTTAACATGGCGGCTGTACAAGTTGTTGTCTGTTCTGCACTAGCAAGATTTTGCGAAATTTTCGTTCTTTTTCAAAGAAAAGAGAGCATAAACAACTTATTTCTTGAACCAGTTGTAATAACTGGTCCGTTGACATGTTCGCTCATAAGCCCTTAACATATTTTTTTTACGTTGTGCTCATTACAAACAATACACCAGAACACACCGCCATGACACAACAGTGCACGATGTCATTCGTCTGCTAATTCCCTCCGTATACAAGAACCAATCAGATTCACTGATGGCGGCTGATGAATACTTCCACCACCTCTGCAAGCTGATGGAACCGATGCGACACCGGTGGAGCATCAGTGACGTCACTGTTGAAATTCGGAACACCATGATGGCATCAGATTGCTCAGTGCTGAGATTCGAAATACGCTCATTGCGGTGTTCAGATGATGTCGTGTGCAAAAGATCTGACTTATTTCTCCCCAACCGTTAGACTTCAGACACAGCTATATCAGGTTAAATCGATGTTGACTAACCCAAACTACATTATCTTGAAGTATTTTACATTCCTCTTGAGACACTCTAAATATTTATAAATCAAAAGTAAAAAGGTCTCAAGGAACACAACTGAAACAATGAAAGATTCGACTTTAAACTTATGAAGATTTTCCTTGTAATCGAAACAGGTCAACTCCGTCTAGTCCATGTTGCTGATGATGATGATGATGATGATGATGATGATGACGACGATGATTATGACGATGGTGATAGTTACTACAATCTTTCTATTCTAAAATCTTTCTATCAAGAGACACTTTTATCTCGAGGTACCTATGTGGGATAGCTCATTCTTGCCATTGAATCGCTATGAAAAGAACAACACGTCTGCGTATAATTTAAATAACATATGGAACATACGTTATTTGCATAACAGCTGAGTTGTCGATGGGTATGGTGCTTCAGACTCTACACAAAAGCTTGGAACTCTGTCTAAACATGGAAGACGCCATGTTCGACAGCACCCAGACAGTGGCTTAGCGTGTAGCATGGGACACTGCCCAGCAATTCTGCACAGCCCAAGAAGCTAGACAATAAGCTAATGTGTATAATTACTGCTGTACCACCTGTAATTAGAGTTATGTAAATAAACCAGCGTAACAAGTGGAGAAACAATAACTAGCTTGGAACACTGAGACACTCACGAACAACTGAACGCCAAGCGCTAACTAGGCTTCTAATGTGGGCTTTGTAAATGTGTCTGAAATACCATGGACACGTTAATTATAAAACTTCTAAATTAAATTCAGTGGGAGATGTTACCATATATTGTCAGGGTTAACGTAATATTTTAGCAAACCATATCTGTTATATTTCCAGCCTTTACCAAAGAATTACCTTGGGTTGTACATTTAAATCATTGTTAATGATTATCGTTGTCCCCGTGTTATGCAGACGAGAGAATAGGATTCTTAAGTGACAACTGCAAAGAGTAGGATCAGCAGAAATAAGATTTCTATGACATCTAGCTAACTACTGTCAATTGAAGACAAGAGTAGGATCAGCAGAAATAAGATTTCTATGAAATCAAGCTAAATACTGTCAATTGAAGACAAGAGTAGGATCAGCAGAAATAAGATTTCTATGACATCTAGCTAATTACTGTCAATTGAAGATAGGAGTAGGATCAGCAGAAATAAGATTTCTATGAAATATAGCTAATTACTCTCAACTGAAGATAAGAGTAAGATCAGCAGAAATAAGATTTCTATGACATCTAGCTAATTACTGTCAATTGAAGATAGGAGTAGGATCAGCAGATATAATATTTCTATGACATCTAGCTAACTACTGACAATTGAATATAAGAGTAGGATCAGCAGAAATAAGATTTCTATGACATCTAGCTAATTACTGTCAATTGAAGATAGGAGTAGGATCAGCAGAAATAATATTTCTATGACATGTAGCTAAATACTGTCAATTGAAGATAAGAGTAGGATCAGCAGAAATAAGATTTCTATGACATCTAGCTAATTACTGTCAATTGAAGATAGGAGTAGGATCAGCAGAAATAATATTTCTATGACATCTAGCTAAATACTGTCAATTGAAGATAAGAGTAGGATCAGCAGAAATAAGATTTCTATGACATCTAGCTAATTACTGTCAATTGAAGACAGGAGTAGGATCAGCAGAAATAATATTTCTATGACATCTAGCTAAATACTGTCAATTGAAGATAAGAGTAGGATCAGCAGAAATAAGATTTCTATGACATCTAGCTAATTACTGTCAATTGAAGATAGGAGTAGGATCAGCAGAAATAATATTTCTATGACATCTAGCTAACTACTGTCAATTGAAGATAAGAGTAGGATCAGCAGAAATAAGATTTCTATGACATCTAGCTAACTACTGTCAATTGAAGACAAGAGTAGGATCAGCAGAAATAAGATTTCTGTCACATCTAGTTAACTACTGTCAATTGAAGACAAGAGTAGGATCAGCAGAAATAAGATTTCTATGACATCTAGCTAACTACTGTCAATTGAAGACAAGAGTAGGATCAGCAGAAATAAGATTTCTATGACATCTAGCTAACTACTGTCAATTGAAGACAAGAGTAGGATCAGCAGAAATAAGATTTCTGTCACATCTAGCTAACTACTGTCAATTGAAGACAAGAGTAGGATCAGCAGAAATAATATTTCTGTCACATCTAGCTAACTACTGTCAATTGAAGACAAGAGTAGGATCAGCAGAAATAAGATTTCTATGACATCAGGTAACTATTCTCAAATTGAGACAAAAATTATAATGACGACAAGAATAGAATCAGCAGAAATAAGATTTCTATGACTTCTAGCTAACTACTCTCAAGTCGAGACAAAAAGTATAATGACGACAAGAATAGGATCAGCAGAAATATGATTTCTATGACATTTAGCTAACTACTTTCAAATCGAGACAAAAATATAATGAAGACAAGAATAGATCAGCAGAAATAAAATTTCTATGACATCTAGCTAACTACTTTAAAGTCGAGACAAAAAGTATAATTAAGACGAGAATAGGACCAGCAAAAATAAGATTTCTATGACATCTAGCTAACTACTCTCAAGTCGAAACAAAAAGTATAATGACGACAAGAATAGGATCAGCAGAAATAAGACTTCTATGACATCTAGCTAACTACTTTCAAGTCGAGACAAAAAATATAACGAAGACAAGAGTAGTATCAGTAGAGATAAGATTTCTATGACATCTAGCTAACTACTCTCAAGTCGAGACAAAAAATATAATGAAGACAAGAGTAGTATCAGCAGAGATAAGATTTCTATAACATCTAGCTAACTACTCTCAAGTCGAGACGAAAGGTATAATGAAGACAAGAATAGGATCAGCAGAAATAAGATCTCTGTGATATCAGGTAACTACTCTCAAGTCGAGACGAAAAGTATAATGAAGACAAGAATACTATCAGCAGAAATAAGATTTCTATGGCATGTAACTATTCTCAAATTGAGACAAAAAGTATAATGAAGATAAGAGTAGAATCAGCAGAAATAAGATTTCTATGGCATGCAGCTAACTACTTTCAGAACGAAGCAAAAAGTATAATGAAGACATTACGAAAGAATATCTTAAGTCAATTATTTATAGACACCGTATCTGGTATGTTATTTAGTTATCTAGTATGTTATTTAGATTATTTAATATTAATGGAATTGATGACAGCTAAATCGTATTTGGCGAAATGAAGCTAAGTGTTCTTCATGTAATTACCTTACGTTCACCTTACAGCTGGTGAAAACATCGGAGAAGAAACCCAACCAGGTTATCACTCCAACCCAAGTGTGAATTGAACCCTTGGTCCAGCGCAACTTCGTATCAGCAGCCAAACCGTCTGAGCTATGTCGGTGACTTAGGAAAGAACATTATACAGTATACTCTTGGTAATTCTTGGGATGCTCAAAACGGCCAGCACACGGAACCACACACATCAATCGTGCTGTGAATCGCACTATATTACGTCATTCTACTCATATTTCACTTATCGCATGAATTTGTGGCATTATTTCTTTAATTTTTGTACAGAGAATGAATACAATACCTCTTATCTTCTTGACAGTACCACAGCTGAATCTGGATCGAAAAGATCAAAGCACCTCGAGAGAATGTCATTTCTATATATTCCAGTTTCCTTGGCCATATGTTCAACATGAAGTTTGAGGCAATACAAGACAAGGGGCACAGACAGTTCTTACGGGAATTTGATAAACCTCCTTTTCCTTGCAAAACCCAACTTATGCATATATCACCCAGCAGGCCGATTGTCGTCAAATTTCTCTTAAATCATACCTATGATGCAGCATCGTGTCATTGAGCGCGAAAATTAGAGCGAATTGCAGAAGATCGAATGCAGCCAAGACATGGCAGTTTAATTATCGTGGTTGATTAATTATTGTAAACAGTGAAGGTAATTACGTTTGAAGCGAGTGAGACAAGGACATTCGACACCTCAAAGCGACGGATGTGCAATGTGCATGCTGGTCTACAACCACACAGGAAGCAGCAGCCAGTTTCACGATAGAAACTCTACATAACAGAAATTGTGATCACATGTTCTTTCTGGACACTACAACCATCGAGAAAACACGGCCCAAGTCCATAATTTGAAGCATCAAAGGGGTTTCCAATCCAAAACTGTAGCTTCTAATCAGAGTCAAAACTGCGTTTATACATTGTACGCAAGAGTAACGGATTATTACATCTACTGTCGACTTTCTTTCAGAGAAAAGGGAAATGCGAATATATAAAGAGAGTTCAGCATTGAGAATTCTGTAATAAATATCACCAAATAGGTAAACATACAGAGTGATTCATGAGGATTTACCGTCACTTACGGAGCTTATTTCAAAAGACATTCTGAGCAAAAAAATGTCATATAAACATGTGTCCTAATCTCAACATTTTCAAAGTTACACTAATTTGAAGTTGTTTATAAAATATCTTTTTTCTTTAGTTTTAAGGGTACAGGAATATTACAAATAGAGAATGAACTATTCAGAAGTATCATTTCTTTAATTGGCTAGTGTTCTATGTACTGCGTTAAGGCAATAAACCATAAACGTGAAAATAGCTATACATATACACATGCATAAGCCCACATAAAACATAAAAACATTAATATTAGCATTACATAAAACATAACATTGCATAGGCCTATAAGCACCACACAAACACAAAACCACAAGAACACAAAACACAAAACAACAAACAAACACAAAACTGCAGACATACAAAACCACGAAATCACACACAAAACCACACACAAAAACACAAAACCCCACACAAAAACACAAAAACCATACACAAAAACACAAAATCACACACAAAAAACACAAAACCACCCACAAAACAACACAAAAACACAAAACCCCACGCACAAAAACACAAAACCACAAAAACAGAAAACCACACACAAAAAACACAAAATCACAAAACCACAAATCCCCTTACAAAAGCCACAAACAAAAGCACAAAAAACACACAAAACTTATCATATAACACACATAACATAACATAACATAACATAACATAACATAACATAACATAACATAACATAACATAACATAACATAACATAACATAACATAACATAACATACCGTCGCGCGGGGTGACTTTGTGCCAGGAGGGTGACTTTCTGTCACTCGCGAATTTCATAAAAAAACGTAAGGAAGGTTTTAAAGACTACTAATCGTAAGGAAGTAGATTTTAAAACCTTGTCACGGTCTTAAAGAATACTTATATATGATTTTCGCGAATGGCACAAAGTCACCCCTCGCGACGGTAACATAACATAACATAACATAACATAACATAACATAACATAACATAACATAACATAACATAACATAACATAACATAACATAGCATAACATAACATAACATAACATAACATAACATAGCATAGCATAGCATAGCATAACATAACATAACATAACATAAAGTACTGCGTTAAGCCAATAAACCATAAACGCGAAAATAGCTATACATATACACATGCATAAGCCCACATAACACATAAAACACAAAAACATTAATATTAGCATACATATAACATAACATTGCATAGGCCTATAACCACCACACAAACACAAAACCACAAAACAGAAAACCACAAAAAACACAAAACCGCAAAGATACAAAACCACGAAATCACACACAAAACCACACACAAAAACACAAAACCCCACACAAATATACAAAAACCATACAGAAAAACACAAAATCACACACAAAAAACACAAAACCACCCACAAAACACACACAAACACACAAAACCCCACACACAAAAACACAAAACCACAAAAAACACACATAACATAACATAACATAACATAACATAACATAACATAACATAACATAACATAACATAACATAACATAACTTTGAAACTTGTCCTTTCTAAAATCATAACATACATTTCTCAAAGAATATACGACAGAATTCAGGTTCTTTAAAAAAGAAGCAAATAACTATCAACTTCGGTTGAAATGAAAATATAATAATGAACGAAAAGCGACGGCCAGATGTGTATCGGAGTCGGGGCTTGTGTGGTAGAAGTAAAGCATACATAAAGCAGCGGGAAACATTAAGTCGGCGGAAGTGTTAAACGCGGCGAGGTAACTTTTCACCGCATTAGGGAGCCGTCGCAAATAATAAACTCGGCAATAAATAGAATGCGTACAATCAATCATTGAGGAAGGCAAGGTCTCACTTGAATAACAATGGCCGCGTTAAGAAAACCGCCTGTTACTATGGAAACAAGGCGCGCCCGCGATGCGTCATGGGCTCCAGGCGCACAATAATTCTCGCTTGTTTGCTATTTATTCTTTGCCACACGGATTCTTCCTTCTCCACCCGACCTACCTGCAGAAGCAATCATTATCATACATTTACAACAAATTACTCAGGCAATGCCATAATATCAAAGACACTGAAATTCATTAGAAATTCTTCATTGTTGCATTATTTGCTCTCATATTTGCAGAATATTATTCGTGGTATAAATTACAGACTTACAAAGAAGGAAACCTTTCACAACAGCACCTCGAATACTGTATTCCTTTGTGAAGGAAATGTGACGTAGTTGGAAATATAAACTTCAAGATGAAAATACAAGTCTGAAAGTTAGAATGAAATATTTCATTTTATACTGGTACTCAAGTAATCTCTCTTTTTAAAGTGCAACTTCTTTAAAGTCTGATGGGCGGAAAAGAAGGCGTTGGATCAGCGGGCTTAAATACATTATTATTATTATGTTAACGAATGTATTAAACATTTTACAAAATACGAGTACCATGGTCCATTCAGACATAAAGAACATTAATTGTAAGATCAAAGTTCAATATGCAATTCCTTCATCATAGGAGATCAGAAAATTTATTCTCTTCTTGATGAAAGTCGTTACAAATACTTTACTTTACGTTACTTGTTTTCTATGTACCATTCATCAGGTCACGTAAATACGTATTTTTTCAAATCCCAAGATCAAAGGCAGTCACAAGAATTCATATATAATAATAATAATAATAATAATAATAATAATAATAATAATAATAATGCTGTCTATTTTAAATACATTAAATTACATTAATAATACTGACTTATTTTCGAGAACGGACGGTGCATTAAAAAACCCAATTTATTCAAACATAGCTAATTCAGTAGCTATTTTTTTCTGGTATTACGTTCTGATTTCTTATTGTACATATGACAAATTATTCTGTAAGCATTATGTTTTGTTTTGTATTATTTCTTTGAAGAAGTTGCTTTTATGAACAATATGTTGTCTCTGTACTTTGAAATGAATGAATGAATTAATGAATGAATAAATCAATAAATAATAAATAGATAAATAAATACATAAATAGATCAATTCAAAAATAAATATATAAACTAACAAATTAGCAATGAACAATTAACTAATAAATAAATAAATAAATAAATAAATAAATAAATAAATAAATAAATAAATAAATAAATAAATAAATAAATAAATAAATAAATAAATAAATAAATAAATAAATAAATAAATAAATAAATAAATAATCTCTCATAATGTTCAGTGCCAACATCCTTCTATTTATTTTTATTTTAGTAAGTTATTTTACGACGCTTTATCAACATCTTAGGTTATTCAGCGTCTGAATGAGATGAAGGTGATAATGCCGGTGAAATGAGTCCGGGCTCCAGCACCGAAAGTTATCCAGCATTTGCTCATGTTGGGTTGAGGGAAAACTCCGGAAAAAACCTCAACCAGGTAACTTGCCCCGATTGGGAATTGAACCCGGGCCACCTGGTTTCGCGACCAAACGCGCTAACCGTTACTCCACACGTGTGGACGCCAACATCCTAATTAATAAATGGAATAATCTACATTTCAGCGAATTTATAGAAAAGTACATAGAAAATTAGTGACTTTCAGTGGTGAGCGACATGCAATATCCCAATGAAACACGAAAAACATCAGACAATAGTAGTATCTTGTATTACACCTTGCACTAATAATGTCATGTGATATGATGTTTGTTATATTGCAATTAAAACCACTTCAATTGACATCCGCATATGTTCAAGGTCCGTAACTTACGAATGCACGTTATTATTCACTGCAAAGATCACGACTAAAATGAACATCACGGCTCAAGCATGTGTTTACTAGTAGGCCTATATCTTCAGAATGTCTGTAGTTGACTGCAGTCCACGAACACGCAACGACGATGTGTTTCTTTATATCCTTATTCGCTGCATTACCTATGTTCGGCGTACTATATACCCAATGTGTCTTTAACTTCAGTCTTTAGGTAGCTGGTATACGGAGCCTAAGCATAGCCCATTTCTTCTCCAACAGAGATCCTCCAAACAACAGATCCTATCACAATATGAATACAAATTGTATGTACCATGAAAATAATTTTTCCATACATCGCACATGGCTTCCGGGTTCAGAATAGCAACATTACGAAGATGTAACATTCATTATTATAAAACATGTTTTAATTTACAGAGAAAACGTAGACTTCATCTGCGATACCCTGATGAACTTTAATCATGCATGATGGAAATGGATGTTACGCATGTATGTCGTTCAATAGTTTGCTCCGCCTGATGTATTGCAAGGGACATCCATGCATGATTCATGAAACTAAAAAGCCTCAGGTCAGCCATGGTTCCCCGTGCATGTGTTTCCATTACTTCGTTTTATGTTTTCTTTTGTAATTCCCACTAACAGTTCTTGATGGGCTGTCATTATACTAGAAAATGCACTTCCAATCAGTTTAAATAATGTGTGCGCAATACCAATCAAGGAATACAGGCGGATGTGCACATAAAATTTGTGAACAAAGTGTTGACTGGTTTAATTGCACGATTACTTCTTAATAAAGGAACCTCCTACAGTTGTTACTACAGTATATGTATGTGTAAAACATGCACACATCTACAAAATGCATTCAATTTAAGACAAGACTATACACTGATGTTCAAAGCTAGCTGAACTTCAATTTTCTTATCGTGTAAGCGAACTTTCTGACCACGGGATAAGTCAACCAAAGATATAACAAATTGACAAACTTTGAAACAGTTCCGCTAGTTCTCAATAGGTGACCCTATTATTGGGTGAAGAAGTATTTGGAAAAATGTTGATCCTATAGTTTAAGTATAAACTATTCTCATAATTGTCAGTATAAGCGGTTTTCCGAAAAATATAGTGTTTTTTACAATCATTAGAGGGAGATGAAATTTTGCCATCTATTCATGGAAGTACAGAAGCCACATTTACACGAACAAATCATCGATCACTATCGATTAATAGGGATCAGGTTATCTTTGAACGCCAGTGTATATTGAAAGGAAGGCCTACATGACATAGCATATTTTTAAAACCGGACCAAAAAATGGACATAACAGTTATGACCAGATGTTCGACTCTGCCAACTTCCTGAAATTTTTTTGAAAAATATTGATAAAATTATTAGAACTAGAATCAAGGAAATAATGTTCCTTACAGACAACACTTCGAATGACATACTGTATGATACCGGAATTCTGAGAGCTGAATGAGAAACCAGTATTCAACACTATAACATCTGTAGACGACTGACACAGGTGAAAGATGCACATCTACATGACATGAGAATTCTAGAAGAGGAGAAGAAAACATCTTTAAAACGTCTGAAGATTGCTCCAAACAACGTCTCTCCTCAAACTATTGGAAAACATCTTTCGGAAGTTAACAGAAAACGATCCTTGCAGCCACCGGCGTGGCTCAGTCGGTTAAGGCGCTTGCCTGCCGGTCTGAAGTTGCGTTCGGGCGCGGGTTCGATCCCCGCTTGGGCTGATTACCTGGTTGGGTTTTTTCCGAGGTTTTCCCCAACCGTAATGTGAATGCAAGGTAATCTATGGCGAATCCTCGGTCTCATCTCGCCAAATATCATCTCGCTGTCACCAATCTCATCGACGCTAAATAACCTAGTACTTGATACAGCGTCGTTAAATAACTAAAATAAAAAAACGATCCTTGCAATCATGGTACCAGCTACCACATAAAGACAAAGGTATTTGTACATATGAAGAATGCTCAAAATCCAACTCTTGAATCACCTCTGAAAGTGTTTTTCGTCCTTGGAACACATGAACGCCATCAAGATGTCTTGCAATGTCACCGAAGTGAGATGTGTTTCTGGCAGGAGCACCAGTTCTGCCCATTGTCGCTATCTCGTCTGCAGCGAGACTGAAACAATTGGCCACGTACTGGGGCTCTGTAAGAAGAGGGAGCTACATTGAGCCGGTACAGAAATTGCCAACGTGCTAAGAAACAGGATGTGTAGTACATGAGGAGATTCATTGTGTTTCTGAAGACGATTCTCATAGAAGGGAGGATATAGTCGCCAGAAAGCGATGGTCTTAGGCCCTACGATGTGATTTGAGCTAGACAGCAGATAAATGATGACAAGCGAGCTTAATATTTACCTTGCCTTCCATACTTCAGTGAAAAATATGGCATTCCGCTTCATAATTGGGGTATTAAAGTCTTACTATTTGGAGCGAGGAGATGTAATATTCTTAAATCTTTTCATATTCCCTTTTTTATGATTCAGAAGTTCGTATGAAGGCCTCTATGTAATAGCAAATGGCATATCGAAAATATTAAATTGCACAGTCAAGACAGACTTCACCATCAAAATGAGACATAGAAAATCAAATTATTATTTTAGAGTGTTACCTAAAACATGTATAATATCATGTAAATTGAAACATATGTTAGGCAATTCTTTCCTGTATTATAAATGCACTATATATATATTATATCTGTAAACGCGAACATTTATTTTGTGCTCTACTGTGACAGAACGTTTACATGATGAGGCAAGGAATAAATGCACTCTCCATCTCCCATTCCCCTCGATCTACACAACACAGTCGACCGTGCGTTTGTAACTTCATACGTTTTCGTACCCTGGATCGACGCCTGGCAATGAGCCCAGGCGGGAATCGAACCCATGCCTGAGCAACGCCGGTGAACTACTTGAATTAAAAGAGAAAGAAAAGTAGGTTATTTTACAACGCTTTATCAACAGCTTAGGTTATTTAGCGTCTGAATGAGGTGCAGGTGATAATGCCAGTGAAATGAATCCGGGGTTCAGCACCGAAAGTTACCCAGCATTTGCTCATATTGGGCTGAGCAAACCCCCCGGAAAAAACCTCAACCAGGTAATTTGCCCCGACCGGGAATCGAACCAGGGCCACCTAGTTTCACGGCCAGACGTGCTAACCGTTATTCCACAGTTGTGGACGAAAAAGAAAAAGAGAGATTGAGAAAACACCTATTCAAAAGAATTAGTTTTTTTTTTTGCAAATATCTCGTGCTTCTTTCAATGAAAATCACTTACTAATGCCTAAAATAATGTGCTCCACATTTTGTAAATTTCTCTACAAACCTAAAAACCTTCTACTAAATCTCTTTTGTGATTGGCTGAAACTGGGAATCTCCTTCGCTTCGTGGTAGCGATCATTTCACAGTCAAAACAACGTTTTCAGAGCCAGACAATGTTGCTGTTCTTACGATTAAAAGACAGCCTTCCTGGGAATGATGTGATATGGCGTAGGCGTAGAAATATATCCAACAGTTGAGATAGACTTCATTTCCGCTGTAGAACCTATACAGCTCTATAAATATCCTCTTCTTCTCTGGTTGGGGTAGGTAGGGCTCTGCAGCAGGTTTAGCGGGGGAGACAGGTCTTGCAATACAATTCTCCTTCATTTTTCATGTTGATAATGACTGACAGTTTAAGTAGCTGGGAGCCATCGATTGCTAATCAAGTAGCAAGTTGCTACTTATTAAATTTCCCACGTGTAGGATGTACGTTGGCAGGGATGTACAAATTACGGAACGCCATTTAAGATATAAGAAGTAGAATAAAGTGTGTACAAGAACATTAAAAGTGTAGAGCTCTCTTACATCCTTTTATGCATATTACGAAGAATTTTACAATTCATTTTGAAGAAGTTTTTTTCCGATAAGTCCTTGAAATACAATGAATAACTTTAATGTCCTTCCGTCATTGACTTAATTAACATTTCATATATAAGGATATTTAAATGGCGTCGTGGTCTAAGGCATCCTGCCTAGGACTCGCGTTACGGAATGCGCGTTGGTTCGAGTCTTAATGGGAGAATAAATTTTCTCATGAAATTTCGGCCAGTTTATGGGACCGGTGCCCACCCAGCATCGTAATGCATTTGGGGAGCTACGATAGGTAGCGAAATCCGGTTGCGAATACCAGCTATAACGGCTGGGAGGATCATCGTGCTAACCACACGATACCTCCACTCTGGTTGGATGATCGTCCACCTCTGCTTCGGCATGTTGGCGTGAGACCAGCAACCGGCTGGTCGGTCTAGGCCCTTCATGCGCTATAGTGCCAAGGATTATATAAGGATAAACCTTTATATTACATATTTATTCGTGAGTATTAACGTTTTCGTCACTACGAGTGACATCATCAGATACCATGATTGTGTTCACAATATAATAACCTCTATAAGCTTTTGATGTCAAAAGTTAAAAACTTAACCTAATATACATTAGTACATTATGCAACGAGCCTATAATGAAGGTAATGCTTCTTAATTACCATTATAGGCGAGTTTCATACGACTTTTTATGCTCGACCATATTTCTAACTTGATATTATTAATTTTATTGCATCTGACCTGGAGCAATGCCCCGTATGTTGTGAGATGTGCGCAGACGCGAAAGTAGGCCATAAGAACCTACAGAGATAACATTGAAATAAAATTTGACATTGAAAAACGAGATGACAAATTGAATTTATTTGAATATTATTTACAATTAACGCTAATTATTATAGTAACAGAACATAACCTTCTGCGACAGTATTGGATTTCCAGCCTCCGTGACTTTTCGCTAATTCTCTTTCGATTGCATATCCGAGAATAATCGATACTTTCGGTTTTATAACGGTAGAAAGCTGACCTGTCATTGGCTGAACAGTTGTAACCTGAGTCGTCATTGGCTGAAAGACCTGACCTTTAATGAGTAGGTGTACTTTAATGACATGCATTAAAGGTCTGCTACCAGGTGTATAATTGCTACATTTCGGCATGGTCGAGCATAAAAAATATAAAACTATAATCTTCACGATTTGAAATTTACAATTTAAAATTAAAAATTTGAGAATATGACACTATATTTTAAATATGAAGACTTGCTTACATACAAATTTGACTATTTTGTCATACAAATTTACTATGAATATAATGAAATAACATTTGCATCTGATATTATGTTATTACGTGCCTGTCAAGTATATAAATATTAGATTACTATTTAGGCGTTGATTCATGTATTAGAAACCATTAATGTTGAAGTAAAAAGTGTCGCATTAGACGAAATGTTTCCTGTTGTGGACGTGTTATTCGGTATTGAATTGGTAACACGGGATTGAATGTTATGAATATATTTAACCTTCTTCGATCTGGAAAGAATGTTGTATGAGATTATGAGGTTAGAAGATTTTCAGACTGAAAACCAATATTTACGAATGTTTAATTACCAAATTGTAATTGTGATTATCAAATTTAAATTATCAAAATGTAATATGTTGGAAAATTCTGATATTATACCTTAAAATTAATAAGTAAGAAATTGTTACCAACGTAGATTTGATACTAAATTAAAGAATTATTATTAAAATACAATGTGAAGTTTTCAAATTTTGACATCAAGAGCTTACAGAGGTTATTATATTGTGAACACAATCATGGTATCTGATGATGTCTCTCGTAGTGACGAAAACGTTAATACTCACGAATAAATATGTAATATAAAGGTTTATCCTTTTATATGAAATGTTAAGTCGATGACGGATAAACATTATAGTTATTCATTGTATATTACGAAGAAACTGAAATACATTAAATAAAGTTTAATCATATACCATACAACTTACGTCGTACTACATCACACATCATATCACATATCTTTCATTCATTTGATTAATATTTTTCTACCCAAGGGCAAGTCTTTCACTGCAAACTCAGCATTCTCCAATCTTTCCTATTTTCTACCTTCCTCTTTGTCTCTGCATATGATACAAGTAAATCTTAATATCGTCTATCATCTGATATCTTCTTCTGCCCCGAACTCTTCTCTCGTTCACCATTCCTTCCAGTGCATCCTTCAGTATGCAGTTTCTTCTCAGCCGGTAACCCAACCAATTCCTTTTCCTCTTCCCGATCAGTTTCAGCATCATTCTTTCTTCACCCACTCTTTCCAACACAGCTTCTTTTCTTATTCTGTCTGTCCATTTCACGCGCTCCATTCTTCTCCATATCCACATTCCAAATGCTTCTATTCGCTTCTCTTCACTTCGTCGTAATGTCTATGTTTCTGTCCCATAAAATGCCACACTCCATACAAAGCACTTCACTAGTCTCTCCTTTAGTTCCTTTTCCAGAGGTCCGCAGATTCTCTTTCTTCTATTTAAAGCTTCCTCTGCCATTGCTACCCTCCTTTTGACTTCCTGGCATCATATCACACATCATATCATTATATCACATACCACACCACATATTGTTTAAAGGTCGCCAGCGTAGTTTCGTGATGATTGTAACTCGTGATCCGAAGTTTTCATCAGGCTTGGGTTCGAATCTAAATTGGGCCAATTACCTGGCTGAATTTCTTTCCGACTTCTTCCTCAAATTTAAAGTGAATTTCAGGTAATCTCCTTGCTCAGCGTTTCTCAAACTTTTCTGAAGTTGGGACCACTTTTTTAAGTCAGAGCAGTTCCGCGGACCATCTTACTCTTCTTCCCTTCGAAAGTAAATTTATCATTTTTGTAGCATATTTTAATACAAGTATACTTATAGAATTAATTAATTACAATTAATTTATTTCAATTAATTTTATATTAGTATTAACAAATTAAGTTAATGTTAATAGAATAAAATTTATTTTCCTTTTTTTAATAATTCAAGGCTATTAGAGTTTGGATAATCTTTAACTTATTAATTACCTAAAAAAGTAAATAAATATTGGTAGTCAAATTAATAATTCGACAGGTTTACTTTTTACACTTGCGTGTTTCGTCTCTAAGTGCCGTTTCAATTTCGCGGGTTTGATTCACTCTCATTGCCACACCAAGTAAATCCAAGTTCCAAATGAAAGGCAATTGCTATGTGTCATTTCGAAACTCTGAGATTTTCAGCTGTAGTGTGATACGCAATTCGTTTGAATTATATTTTTTCTTCCGTCTTTTTTGAAGGACAACAAGGACAGACCTGGTGGTCCGCGGACCATAGTTTGAGACACGCTGTCCTAGCTAATCTTCGATTTCATCTTGCCAAGTACCATCCTGTTACCACTAATCTCACCGACACTATAGAAACATCCTGTCCATCTATTTGTATTATTTGTAATGGCCCGCCTAATTTTACAAAGTTACAGTTACAACGCATTGCTCATGGGCCAGTAAACAAGAGCGCCTGTATATATGCTACTTGTGAACAGTCGTGCGAAACTTGTTGCCTGCATAAGATGGGCTCCTATCAACACTCGGGCCCCTTTTTTTTTTTCTAGAACTGTACATCATTTCTATATGAATTGACTTACAGATACATCAATATAAATAAAACTGGTAAAATATTTCTTAAAGACAAATATTATACAGAGAAACAGGCAACAGCATGACATAAATCGGCCTTTCTGTAACAGGTTTCGTTTGTCTATTGCGTGAAAAGCTCGAAATGTTTACTACATAGAAATTATTAATTTCCTTTGCATACGATGTGTATCAGAGAAAGAACAATTGTTTGTATGCATCTGACGTTTGATTAGTGTAATATGTAGCTAATTGGCGATGTATGCAATGGAGGGGGAAAGGAACTCGCCACCCTACCCCATTATCTCCTGGTCTAGTTGCCTCATAAGTGGTGGCGTGTTGATATCACTTTTGAGGTCTGACTTGTCTTCGGACAGTTGACTGAATAACAATAATGAGATGTTAAAAATAACACAAAATCACTTACAAGGCTTTGGTGCCTTTTCCGAGTGGCTGTTTCCACCGACATTTTTGTTGCTTTTTATCTAAGAGTGATTGAAAGATCAGTAAGAATCTAAAGGGTGAGCCATCTTTAGTTACAGTAAAAACGGAAATAATATACGCAATTTTTTTACCAAACAAGAAAAACGCGAATTTTAAAGCTATCGCTTAAATCTTTAATAGAAAAAAGAAGCATCTTCTGGGAACCTCTGAAAAAATGTCTAGATAGACAGATAGATAGATGGATTTATTGAGTAATATTATACACGCAGATGTTATATTATTATAATTATCTCTTAAATCCAATGCACGGGTCTTCTGACCGTACGTGGTTTGTACCTAAAACAAGTCCTACTTTGTAGGTTTCACCCCCTCACCTATAGTTAGATCCAGCCACTCTCCAAAAGAACACACAGATTAAAATAAAAATGACACAAACAAAAGACATTATATAATATATCCTAACCTAAATAGGCATAAAAGTGTATAATTGAGTATCCCTTCGTCAGTTCGCATCACAAACTTCAACAGCTGGAGTTCTAATCTGTCCCGCCTTCAAGAGGAACAATCCAGTCTTTTGTTGAGCAACTACTGGAAGCATTTCAAATGTAGATATGGAGAAGAATGAAGCATGTGAAATGGATAGACAAAATAAAATTTGAACCTGTGCTTGAAAGAGTGGATGAAAAAAGAATAATGTTGAAACTAATCAGGAAGAGGAAAAGAAATTGGCTGGGCTACTGGCTAAGAAAAGAGTGTCTACTCAAGGATGCACTGAAAGGAAATACTTGCCCTTGGGCAGAAAATTATGAATGAATGAACGAATCGCTTAAACTTTAAATATTTGCAAAAACAGCAGTAGTTTATAAAATTTCGTGTTAAAATAAAGACATCACTTGCAATTTACATGAAACGTGCACCTGCTGCTTGTCTCATCCATGAATAGCTTTTCGTTTTTATCGTTAGTAACAAAGAACATCGCTCCTTTTAACTGATCTAATTCAGAAATTTATCCCTTGCAGCACCTGGTACACTGAAGCTTTACACCCCTGTATACAGCAGAGTCGCTATGTAATTTTCTCGCTGTCAATTTATCAAATTGACTAACACAATAAAGAGCAGGTTCAGCGGAAGACAGAGTCGGAGTTTTTGTTTTCCGTGGACAGAGTTCGCGATTAGTGACCCGAATCTACTTGGCAGAGGGATTATTCCATTTCCAGAATAAATAGCCCCACGTTCACGAATCAGGTTCATTGTTGGTACGCTCAATACAAAAGGACTGTAGAATTTATAATTAGCACTAATTTACTTGGTTCTTTAGTTATATTAATAAGGACATGTATCTATACTTTATAATGAGTTAAATAATACAGAGTGTCAAAAAAGTTCGCTTACAACGTTTCAGGGATGATTGAGGAGGTAAAAACAAACACCTTTTTTATGTGACAAAAATCTGGCAGATGTACCATTTTGCCAGTAGGTATCCTAAATGAGTAAGTCACTAACTTCATCCTCCTTAGCCTCAAATATTTTCCTAAGAGCCTTATTCTCTAACATCCTTAATCTCTATTCCTCTCTCAAAGCAGGAGTCCAAGTTTCACAACCATACAGAACAACCGGTAATATAACTGTTTTATAAATTCTATGTTTCAGATTTTTTGACAGCAGACTAGATGACAAAAGCTTCTCAACCGAATAATAACAGGCATTTCCCATATTTATTCTACGCTTTATTTCCTCCCGAGTGTCATTTATGTTTGTTACTGTTGCTCCGAGATATTTGAATTTCTCCACCTCTTACTTACTTACTGGCTTTTAAGGAACACGGAGGTTCATTGCCGCCCTCACATAAGCCCGCCATTGGTCCCTATCCTGAGCAAGATTAATCCATTCTGTATCATCATATCCCACCTTCCTGAAATACATTTTAATATTATCCTCCCATCTACGTCTCGGCATCCCCAAAGGTCTTTTTCCCTCCGGCCTCCCAACTAACACTCTATATGCATTTCTGGATTCGCCCATACGTCCTACATGCCCTGCCCATCTCAAACGTCTGCATTTAATGTTCCTAATTATGTCAGGTGAAGAATACAATACGTGTAGTTCTGCGTTGTGTAACTTTCTCCATTCTCATGTAACTTAATCCTTCTTCGCCCCAAATATTTTCCTAAGCACCTTATTCTCAAATACCCTTAACCTCTTTTCCTCTCTCAAAGTGACAGTCCAAGTTTCACAACCATACAGAATAACCGGTAATATAACTGTTTTATAAATTCTAACTTTCAGATTTTTTGACAGCAGACTAGATGACAAAAGCTTCTCAACCGAATAATGACAGGCATTTCCCATGTTCATTATGCGTTTTATTTCCTCCCGAGTATCATTTATTTGTTACTGTTTCTCCCAGATATTTGAATTTTTCCACTCTTCGAAGGTTAAATCTCCAATATTCTGGTCACGAGACATAATCATATACTTCGTATTTTCGGGATTTAGTATGTTTTACTGTTATAAATGTCTAATAGCTTTTTTCGAACAATATTTCCAAACAAAAGCGGACATTTCCAAAGTATTTTTGTGTATAAAACGCACAGAAAATGACTAAAATCATTATTTGCACCTTTAGAACAACACACGTAACTTGCACAACACATAAAATTGTCGTTCACTTTGGGGTAAAGTGAAGGCTCGATAGAATCTTTTCTATTTCCTGAAAAAAAAAAAAACCGGTTTTGTTCGAAACCCCCACAATTTAATGCTGAAAGTTAGGGTAATACATCTCTAGCTGAAATCAAGCTGGTGACAGCAATGAGTAGTCGAAACCTGTGTTTCAGGATTACAATAAAAAAATCGGATGTTTTTATAGTAGCCTGTTATATAATGGTGAATAATTTATTCTGATATTTGTCCACTCGCGAGGATAATTCTCCCACCTGTCCGAGCGGTTACGCCCTTTGTGTGGACAACAATCACCATATCAACAAGGTATTCCAGAAAAATCCACATGCGGAGGGAGACACGCCCAGGCACTGTACTACATACCGTGGCGCTCATTATTCACCTTCCTGTCCTTAAACTCGGCGTGACGACGTCACACCCACACACGCGAGCCGTTCACAGGTTCCATTGTCGGAATCGGAACCGGTCCAACTGGAACCAAGACTCTTAATGGATTCCACAACTTTCTGTCATTGTACTGTTACAGGCTCTGAATAATGTACTCTACTCCTGCAACCTCAATGTCTTGGGGAAAGTAAGAAAAATATATCACTACAAGGTGAAACACTCGAATGTACCTAATTTCAATTGTATGTCACTGGTATATGAAATTATTGGGGATCATCAGTGTGGTTTTAGGCGTAATAGATCGACTATTGACCAGATATTTTGTATTCGACAGATAATGGAGAAAAATGGGAGTATAAGGGTACAGTGCATCAGTTATTCATAGATTTCAAAAAGGCATATGACTCGGTTAAGAGAGAAGTTTTATATGATATTCTTATTGAATTTTTTATTCCCAAGAAACTAGTTCGACTAACTAAAATGTGTCTCAGTGAAACATACAGCAGAGTTCGTACAGGTCAGTTTCTGTCAGATGCGTTTCCAATTCACTGTGGGCTAAAGCAAGGAGATGCACTATCACCTTTACTTTTTAACTTTGCTCTAGAGTATGCCATTAGGAAAGTCCAAGATAACAGAGAGGGTTTGGAATTTAACGGGTTACATCAGCTGCTTGTCTATGCGGATGACGTGAATATGTTAGGATAAAATCCACAAACGATTAGGGAAAACAGGGGAATTTTACTGGAAGCAAGTAAAGAGATAGATTTGGAAGTAAATCCCGAAAAGACAAAGTATATGATTATGTCTCGTGACGAGAATATTGTACGAAATGGAAATACAAAAATTGGAAATTTATCTTTTGAAGAGGTGGAGAAGTTCAAATATCTGGGAGCAACAGTAACAGATATAAATGATACTTGGGAGAAAATTAAACACAGAATAAATATGGGAAATGCCTGTTATTATTCGGTTGAGAAACTTTTATCATCCAGTCTGCTGTCAAAAAATCTGAAAGTTAGAATTTATAAAACAGTTATATTACCGATTGTTCTGTATGGTTGTGAAACTTGGACTCTCACTTTGAGAGAGGAACATAGGTTAAGGGTCTTTGAGAATAAGGTGCTTAGGAAAATATTTGGGGCTAACAGGGATGAAGTTACAGGTGAATGGAGAAAGTTACACAACACAGAACTGCACGCATTGCATTCTTCACCTGACATAATTAGGAACATTAAATCCAGACGTTTGAGATGAGGAGGGCACGTAGCACATATGGGTGAATCCAGAAATGCATATAGAGTGTTAGTTGGGAGGCCGGAGGGAAAAAGACCTTTAGGGAGGCCGAGACGTAGATGGGAGGATAATATTAAAATGGAATTGAGGGAGGTGGGATATGATGACAGAGACTGGATTAATCTTGCTCGGGATAGGGACCTATGGCGGGCTTATGTGAGGACGGCAATGAACCTCCGGGTTCCTTAAAAGCCAGTAAGTAAGTATGTCACTGGTAAACGGTTGAAGATAGAAACCTACAGTAACATTTATATGAAAGGAAAACTCAACAAGTTTCGTTATGCACATCACCATATCTCTATGTGAGCACCAGCTGTCACTGTGACGATATCGAGGCGATGAATGATTTCTTGCGAAGCACGTTGGAGCATGTCTTCTGGAATGCTCTCAATAGCCTCTATGATGCGCTCCCGAAGATCACGAAGGTCTCTGACTGGGGTGGCGTACACTTTGTCTTTGACGTAGCTCCAGAGAAAGAAATCGAGCTGTGTTAAAACACGATCAGCGCCAAGACGGTCTAGCATCGTATTGGCGAATTCCACTCGTTTGGGTTTGTCATCCGACTTCAAATGTCGCATTAACTGCATTTTGTATGCGTTCCCGCGAAGCTCTTCTTAATGACTTCCGCGGGCTTCGGTCATACGCGGCTTGAACATTTGCAACCATTTTGTCGGATGTTCTACGACCACCACCATGCTTCTTCAACAGCGATCCTGTAGCTAAAAATGTATCGTGCCACTTCTTAATGCTTTTAGCAGTTGGAGCATCACGGTTAAACACTCGCCGATACACCCTTTGAACTCTAACAATTGATTTAAACTCCGCATACCATAACACATTTTGCGTTTTCATCTGCGGTGTCGCCATTTTGACAATCGATACAATCTACGAAAAGAAACCGTGTCTGCGCACCATCTACTGACAGGATTCGAAATTTGTTGAGTTTTCCTTTCATAATAAACGTTACCGTAATGTTCTATTTTCAACCGTTCACCAGTCACATACAATTGAAATTAGGTACATTCGAGCAGTCCACCCTATATATACACAGCATTATTGTACAGATACTGTATCATAAATAAACTTCGAAGTTCAGGTCCCAGTCTGGGCGAAACAGATTAACTGATAGCGGAGTATTGGGTGCAGGCGGGTGAACAGGCGAGGGTTTGCTTAATTTTTCCGTATTCTATCCACTGTGTTGTCTGTCTTGGCATGGTTAACGTCGAAGACAGGGATGCAGAACTCACAGAGAGAGGGGTGGAAGCATGGGGAAAGCACTGGTTCCCCCTCCACAGCCCACCGGCGTTGAATGACTTCTCCGTGACTCGTCTACAGCCATGTGGCGGATTACAAGAAACTCGTGCTCACGGAAAAAATGACGAAAGTAACAACAAACTGTTCACAAATGAGACAACGTGCTTTGTGATTATTTTGTATATAGAGAAGTATTCATTTTCCCCGTTGTAGGGTTTACAGTCCATCAAGAGATGCAGAGATTAGTGACACAAGGAAGTGTTCGGCGAATTGATATCATTGTCATTAAGAACAACTCGGCATACATTCTCGATCCCACCATCAGATTTGAGACACATGCAGATAAACCGCATGAGGTGGATAGTGAAAAGAAACGCATCTATGAACCAACAATCCCGTTCTATAAAGATGAAAATATAGCCTGTCCCACATTGATGGTGATGGTGATGGTGGGAGCACGAGGTACCATACCCTCCTTCTTTGCCAACAAATGTAAAAACCTGGGGCTAACACACAGTATTGTGAAGGAAATAGCCATTAGTGCCCTCAAAGGACCGGTTCAGATATTGAGAAATCACTTGTATGGGAGTGATAATGGAAATTTCAAGTTATCTTAACCATTGGCTATTGATTGGTTTAGATGTCAATGTCAATAAATCGGTAGCTATTATTTTTTCACGGTATATGGCATTCAAATCATTCTAACATTTCTGATGATACTACTATCCCTTGCTCACTGCAAATGAGCATATATGCTACTTAGGTGTACATTTTTCTGACGTTTTGTATATTCTATTCCCTAACCGTTTCAAATGTAAATCATTTTACCTTTTAGGTATGTTTTCCAAATTATGTGTCAAACCTGGCAACCTTTCCATAAAGGAAGCTTAATTTATTATTACTATTAACTAGTACTTTCCGACCGATATTGCTTCGAATTCCACCTCTAGACAATGAATACAAATCTTCTGTACCTTGTCATGTGCATGATGCGTGGCCTTGAGGGAAGGGATGAATGACGTAGTCCGGCTTGTGACGTATTCCACAATTTGAGCGCAGTTTTGCATCGCTGATCGAAGGTTTCGTACGTACTAGCACTGAAGCTGGGACACTGGGACAACGTGAAGTCACTGCAATATTGAAAAACGAAATGCAATTGGAACAAACGTTTAAATATACATTATTAACTTTCTACCACAATAAAATAAAATAAAACAAAATAAAATCTTACAAGAAGAAGTAAAATGCATCATAACTGTTGAGAGGGGGAATAAGGTCTTAATTATGAACTAAAAATTTATATCATGATCTTGAAATTGAAATAAAATTACGCATTAAGGAATTTATAACATGATCTTGAGATTGAAATAAAGTTACGCATTAAGAAATTAATAACATGTATGAATTAAAATTAAAAATGAAAGAGAAATATGGAATACTTAAATGAAATTAGTATTAATATATATTTGCCTGATATATTTTAAATAAATGTCTTGTGATTTGGCGATACTTTATTATAACTAATTTGATTCTCAGTTTGTTCTAATTTATTACAAAGTTAACCTACGAAACTTTCATTTTGACTTACTAAATACAATACAATGTTATTATTACTAAATACAATATTTGAATTAGTTTCATTTTAAACATAATGCATTTTTTCTTTCTTCGTAATAATGTATTAATCTATGTACTATATGATGAAGGATGGATAGAACAGAGAAAAATTCTCTCCGATACCGGGACTCGAACCCGGGTTTTCAGCTCTATGTGATGACTATCCACTAAGCCACACCGGATTCCAGTCCCGATGCCGCATCGAATCCCCTCAGTTTAAGTTCTATCTCTGAGTTTTCCTTTTAGTGGCCTACCCTCATGTACTGTGTCACAGAATATGTGAAAGTGGCACAATGTCCAACGCACTATGTACAGAGGTGCACTCATTACTGGTGACTAAGTGGCCGAGATCCGACAGAATGAGCGCCGTCTTGAATCACTAAGTGATTACTCACGCATTTCATATTATTGTGATGTACCGAAGTACAGATATTTCCGTGCAGGAATTCTGTGTTATCATATGATGAAGGATGGATAGAACGGTTGGATAGGGTATAAAATACGAATAAAATACCGTATTGAAGCAGAGTAGTAACTATTAGGGATATCTGTACAGTAAAATTATTTTATAATGTAGCCAGAATCGGATTGCGCACTAACGAAACGATACCGGTTTCTTATTAGTGAGTTCGGAAACGAACACAACATTGTATGAAAATACTTTTGAATATAACTTTTTGACTTCCGGGCAAAATTTAATGCTTATGTTGACTTTCCAATTTTCCATTACAAAAATTAATTTTGAAATACAAATGACAATCCATGTTAAAAGCAAATTGTAACTTCATAAATACGCAAGATACAACTACTTCGGCATTCACAACATGAACACCTGCAAATAAATGCGCAGAAGCATTCTGAACTAAGCCGCCTTCGTACTTGACGATTATTATAACATAATAGAGAAATGATTTCTTTGGTGTACTCGTTAAATGTACTTTCCACGCTTTATTATTGTTCTTGTATGTGTAAATTACAGCAATGAAATATCGCACAAACACTTCGTTGTGAGAAGAAAGCTATAATAGCAATGGACTTTAATGATAATAATATTATGATAAACGAAGCGGAAAATTAGTCTTCCTAGACGAGAGGCTCAAGGATTTAACAACTTACAGTATACCTACTTTATGTGTTGAACATGCATCCAACTCCACTGTATTTTATATGTAAATGTACATAACTATAACTCGGTTTTATAATTCTGTAGCTAAATTACACCCAGAACTTCTAACATACAACCCACCAAAACATAACAAGAAAAATTAAAAAGTGTTAATGCCTTCAATTTGATTAAATAAATTTATAGCCTATGTGCATGAATCAATCAGCCTTTATTATATTTGTATTCTCTAATTTTGGAATTATGTATATACGGTATATGTTCGTATATACGTATATATATATATATACTGTGTATACTATATATTTCTCTTATTTATTTATTTATTTATTTTTTTAATAAAATATCCTACTTAATTGATGTAAGATATTATTCTTCTCTATGTTAATATATTTTATTGTGTGATTTCATTGTAGCTCTTACTTCACTTTTAGTTTCTATTTTGAGTAACAATTAGCTTTCAATTATTTTAGAAGCAGTTGTTGTATAGGGCCTAATGTGTATCCTCCTGAGTGCTAAATCAACTTATGTTACACGATAATTTTTTAGAAAGGCCTACCTGTTAATTTGAACAATTTTAAATTTAACATTTAACTTATATTATTATAGGAAAGAATAATAGCGAAATATTAAGTATTTCTATTTTATTTTATTTCTGTTTACCTCCTATATTAATAATATATTCGCTGCTCATTCGGCCCTCAAATTTATTAATATCATTTTATTCTCTTTTTATACTAATATCTTTTTTTCTATTTCTATTGTTATATATTCTGCATTCTCTATTTACGTGTATTTTTTTATATATTCCTAATAATATGTAATTTTAGATTTACAATATGTAAATTAACAATTGGGAAAAATCCAAAGCATAATCAAATTTTATGTAACTTTATATAATTTTTATGTCGTTTATATGTGAATAAAAAAATAAATGTATTCTATAGGACTATATAAAGAAGAATCAAGAAAAGGTCGGCATTCCTATGAAAAAAAGCAACTTTGTCAAAGACAATAGTTTGCCAGTAGTATAAGTAGTAGTATTATTAGTAAATATAATATTAATAGTAACAGCAGCATAAGCACAAATAATAGTAATAACAGTGATAATGGTAGTGGTAATAATAGCAATAGTAGTTATAGCAGTGGTGGTACTAGCAGTATCCGGAACATTAGTGATATCAGTACTATTACTGGTAATGGTGGTGGTAGTAGTAGTAATAGTAGTGATAGTAGTAGTAATAGTAGTGATAGTAGTAATGGTGATTAGTGATAGTAGGCGAGTAGTAGTGGTAGAATCAGTAATAGTAGTAATAATAGTGGTAACAGGAGTAGTGATAATATTAGTAACAACAGTAGTAGTAGGCGATGCCACAGTGAGGTTGAAACCTTGGCTCATGTCTTGGGCTCATGCCCATTTGGCGAAACTCTTCGTAACAGCAGACATCACAAGATCAGGTCTGTAACCGCAACATGCCTTAAGTCCAATGGCTATACTACCTATGAAGAAGTCCATGGAATACCGGGTACCGGAAGTCATCGGCGTATTGATATTATAACATTTAAACCTGGAGAGACAAAAGGTTATATTCTGGATCCGACCATCAGATGACGCATCAGAATCAACCCGGGAAGGTCAATGTAGAGAAAACTGCAATTTATGAACCAACTATCTCTTATTACAAAACATCATATAAACTCAGGGATATAGAAGTAATGGATTAATGGTGGACGCTAGAGGGAGCATAACAAAACAATTCGTCTCATTCTGTCATAAATTTGGAGTCCCAACAACAACAATTAAGGAAATTTCTATGATAGCTTTGAAGTGTTCTCTGCAAATTTTACGGCAACTTGTACTTCAATTCAAATTACAGTTGAATTTTCTCAGTCTATTTTATTTTTTATCTGTTTTTCATTTTACTGCAAATTTTCATTATTGTAAATATTATCTACTGTAAATTTCAATTTATTGTAAACAAAGTTCTTGTAAAACATTTTTATTGTCACATCTTAAATGTTAATGTTTAACATTCTTTGTCTTTGACAACCTCACCAAGTTGAGGAAGATCATTAATTAAATGTAACAGTAGCGATAACAGTAGTAGTAATGATAATAGTAGTAGTGGAAGTAGTGCAGTAATAGTCATAGTAGTGATAATAGTAGTAATACTAGTGATAACAGGAGCAGAGATAGTATCAGCAGTAATAGATCTATTACTAACAGTAGCAAAAGTAGCAGCAGCAGTAGCAGTAGTACTGCAGAGGCGAGAATGGTCGTTCTTTTCTTTTCCAGACTGAATTAGAGATACGATTTATGAAATAAGGTAAACCTACGACACGTGACCCATAGCTTCAATTACTTCGCTATTTTTTCTATAACTGCCAGCGGGTGAAAACCTATTTGTAGGTAATAAATATTCGTGTATGAAAAAAAATAAATAAAATTGTTATGAAGTGAAAATCCACTTGTAGTTAATAAATATTCGTGTATGAAAGAAATATATACATTTTTTATAGGGTGAAAACTTATTTATGGCTAATAAATGGACTATTCGTGCATGAATTTTTTTTAGAATGAAAACCTATTTGTAGTTAATAAATATTCGTGTATGAAAAAAAAAATTATAGGGTGAAAATCTATTTGCATTTGATAATTAATATTCATGTATGAAAAAAATGTAAATTTTTATATATATTATTATGATGTACCGAAGTACAGAGTGCGTCAGAATGTACGGATGGATTTCACATGGCAAGAAAATTGTAAAGATTCATCAAATCAAAAATTTATTGTTATCAACATATTCACCAATACATGCAGTTTATTTATGTAAAACAACATTATCCATATGATGTCTTTGGCTTTCAATACAGGCATCGAGGCGTTTTCTGATGTTCGCCATCACTTTCACAGTCATAGCTGGTGCAATTGCCACGATTTCTTCACGAATCGCTGTCTTCAGTTCGTCCAGTGTATGTGATCGATGTTTACATACTTACGCCTTCAAATGGTCCCAAAGAAAGAAGCCGCAGGGCGCGAGATCTTACCGTAGCCTCGGACAATCTCAGTGCAATAGAATTTCGTCCAGGTGATTTCTTCTTTAATGTTGAACCTGTGATACGAAATGAAGCCACCCACCGCAAAATTGTATTCCGAGTTGGAATCCTAGCGTGACATCCGATGTCGAAATGAGTCCTGAGTGGCGATCACAGACTCTTCATTTTTCAAAAATGTCTCTACGATGAAAGCACGTTGTACACCAGACCAACACCATATTCTCAACTGATACTGCATTCTGTGGCTGACCCAACAGTCGTGGTCCCCCTCACTATATCTCTCTCCTCGTTGCGTATCGATAGTTTGAAATCCATCCGTTCTTTCTGACGCACCCTTTACATATGATATTTCCATGCAGATATTCTGCGTCATCATACGATGAAAGAGTAATGGAACGGAGAAAAATTCTCTCCGGCACCGGGATTTGAACCCGGGTTTTCAGCTCTACGTGCTGACGCTTTATCCACTAAGCCACACCGGATTCCACCCCGGCGTCGGAAGAATCGTCTCAGATTAAGTTCCAACTCTTGGGTTCCCTCTAGTGGCCGTCCTCTGCACTACGTCATAGATATCTATGAACCTAGGACCGAAGTCCACACATGTGCTGAGGTGCACTCGTAATGAGTGACTAGTTGGCCGGGATCCGACGGAATAAGCGCCGTCTCAAATCACGAAGTGATTTACGCATATCATATATATTATTATAATGTACCGAAGTACATATGATATTTCCATGCAGATATTCTGCGTCATCATACGATGAAAGAGTAATCCCGGCCAAACTAGTCACTCATTACGAGTGCACCTCAGCACATGTGTGGACTTCTGTCCTAGGTTCATAGATATCTATGACGTAGTTCAGAGGGCGGCCACTAGAGGGAACCCAAGAGTTGGAACTTAAAACTGAGACGATTCTTCCGACGCCGGGGTGGAATCCGGTGTGGCTTAGTGGATAAAGCGTCAGCACGTAGAGCTGAAAACCCGGGTTCAAATCCCGGCGCCGGAGAGAATTTTTCTCCGTTCCATTATTCTTTCATCGTAAATTTTTATGCCTGCAACATCTCTTTACCGGCGATGTTCTGTCTTCCAGAGATTTTATTATTTGATGTATCACTATTTACATTATTTAATAGAGCAAAAATCTGAAAATCGATAAATATGTCACATAGGAGTTATAGCAGAAACAACGACGATATACTTAAATTAATCGGTTTTGTATACTCTATCGTGCAGTATTTTTCTCGGACGACATTTTTCGAATACTCCATATAAAAAATTTACACTCTTGAAGTTCTTTCTTGGTATAAGTTCCTATGTAAATGAAATATCTGAGCAACTTGGTGGAATAGCTAGTCTCATCGTCGAGTCTCAAAGGAAGAGCAGTCCACACAATTGTAAAAAAGGCGATGGAAACGAAGAATAAGACATACTCTCGTTGCTCCATTACAGCTACGCGTCTGGTACGTAATTCGGGGTCTTTTCGAAGACGATGCAGTGCGGCAAACAAAGCCAGAAAGAAATAATGGATCTCGGTGAAATGGTAGCTTGGAGGGCAATGCAATCGAAATGGCCGCTAATTGGCTTCGTCTGCAGTATGACGTCTCGAGGCTGTGTCAACACTTCTATATGATTCACGCTCTTCTTAAGTACTTTCCTCTGTACGGTGTGTATTCAAGTAATGGCTTACAAATTGCAGCAAGTATCTTCTTTTTTATTTTTTTGTAGAAAAAATTCTTGCGAGCATTGACTGTTTGACTACCGCCCACTGCTTCTGTCGCTCCCTTCATCGCTTAATCCCGTCTGCATAATTTTGGATTAGGGGTTAAAGTTAACGAGATATCCTCTCCTTGCCTCGTCACCTAGCAACACATCGCTTCAAGTCCACCCACACCTTATTCAATTATCACTTGGCACTTCACAACAGAAACTGGTTGACGATATAATAAAATTTTATTACATTATTTCTTCTCTCTGTTTCAGATCTCCATCGTAATCGCGTGATCTAAGTCGTCATAATGATGGGCGATAGTCGATAATACCATCGACACTATTGATAGTTATAACTTCAACTATCGAAACTATCGATAGATTGTTTCGAATATTATCGATGGTTTAGGTGATTATTGATAGTATAGGAAAAAGGGAGATTATTCAACAGTAATCTCATTAGAGGTTTTGATTTATCTAGAGAAAATCAAAACTCGAGTAGGATTTAATTGACTAATACACAATAATTAGAAGAAAGTATATAAAGATTATAAGAAATAAAGTAGTCTAATACAGTACATACTAATTGACTTACTGAAATTCTATTTTACTGATGTTAGCTTCACCAAAACGTTTGAACGGAGCCGCCATTTCAGTTGACTGTGTATGCTGTAAACAAATGACGATCGCAAAGCATGCTTTATAGTACCGTAAAGAAATTGCAGTTTGAAATGTTGGCAAACAAAGAAACAAATGGTAGAGAAGTGATAAAAACAGAAGTATATAAAGATTAGAAGAAATAAAGTACTCTAATACAATAAAAAAGATATTAATTGACGTACTAAAATTTTGTTTCACTAATGTTACTTTCACCAGAGCGTTTGAACGGAGCAGCCATTTTCAGTTGACTATCTATGCGGGAAACAAATGACGATCGCAAAGCATGTTTTATAGTACCGGTACCGTAAAGAATTTACAACTTAAAATGTTGACAAACAAAGAAACAAATGCTGGGGAAGTGACAAAATAAGCAAATGTTCGAGAAGTGATAAAATTGTAGCGATAAACAGCCATGATTGGTTGAAACACGTCCTTTCGTACCGTTTTATTGCTCAAAAGTAGTATGACTTAGTAAAAGTGTAACAGTGAACAGTAATCCCACTAGAGGTTTTGATTTATCTAGAGAAAATCAAAACTCGAGTGGGATTTAATTAAATATTACACGATTAGAAGAAAGTATATAAAGATTAGAAGAAATAAAGTACTCTAATACAATAAAATATTAATTGATTCTATTAAGCAAAACGCCAAGATGTTTGAATTTGTCAACTATTTCAAAAATATAATTTTTGGTTCAAGACTTTTTAGCATAATATTTACTTTCATGACCACCATATATTTTGTTTTACTTTCATTAAAACAATTTTTGATGCTGTATCAATCAATTCCACACCAATTTTTGTATTTACAATTCACTTTTTTCCGATGAATGCAATATCATCCGAATATGCAAATATTTTATGTTGTCTATTTATATTCACGCCCGCAGGTATTTGTTTCAATTGCCTAGCTATCTTTACCAATTCAGTATCAAAAACTAAAAAACATGAATAAGTAACAAGAAGAAAGTGAAACAGATGGTAATATTAATAAAGGAGAAAAACGGTGAAGATGTTAATGATTATAAAGAAGGTATAGAGGCCAGGAAAATAAAGAAGGGGATACAAACGAAAAAACATAGATCTGAAGGAGAAAGTGAAATAGATGCTAAAAATTAATGAATATGAAGATGGAAAGGAGAAGAAGATAAAAATAAATAAGGTACAGGAGCAAAGAAAACAAAGAAGGGAATAAAATGAACGGTAGCAACATTAAGAAGGTGGAAAAAGTGAAATATGATAAAAATTAGTAAAGATGAAAAGTCAATCAAGAGGAAGAAGATAAAGATACTTAACTAGAGAAAAGGTGTGGAAGCTTTCAGCCGTGCCGTTACGATGTTAACCAGGTACACAATATCGCCAACATATGCCCAGGACGTTTATCTGTGACTTCCTTATCAGGAGAAATTTTGTAAGACAAAACCGGCTATCACGTTGAAAATGGACAGACTTTATCACATTAGGAGGAATTCGAATATGATGTACGACTATGGCTTCCATGTAACGTTAATATTACCGGTACGCGAAAATGAGGGGACGAGGAAAGACACAATCAAGAGCATGTAGTTCTGTCACTATATGCCAATGTATAAAGTTTGTAATTAGTGTGAGTATGGGACTGCAGGTTTTTTCCGGAGTTTACCATCAACCCAATATGAGCAAATACTGAGTAACTTACGGTGCTGGACCCCGGACTCATTTCACCGGCTTCATCACCATCTCATTCAGCCGCTAAATAACCTAAGATGTTGATAAAGCGTCGTAAAATAGCCTACTAAAAATAAAAAATCTACGTCTCGGCGTCCCCAAAGGTCTTTTTCCCCTCAGGTCTCCCAACTAACACACTATATTTCTGGTTTCGCCCATACGTGCTACATGCCCTGCCCATCTCAAACGTCTGGATTTAATGTTCCTAATTATGTCAGGTGAACAATACAATGTGTTCAGCTCTGCGTTATGTAACTTTCTTCATTCTCCTACAACTTCATCCCTCTTAGCGTCAAATATTTTCCTCAGCTCCTTATTCTCGAATACCCTTAACCTCTGTTCCTCTCTCAAAGTGAGAGTCCAAGTTTCACAACCATACAGAACAACAGGTAATATAAATGTTTTATAAATTCTGACTTATATTTTTTAATTTTTGAAAGCAGACTAGGTGACGAAAGCTTCTCAGCCGAATAATAGAAAGCATTTCCCTTATTATTCTGCGTTTAATTTCCTCCCGAGAGTCATTTAAATTTGTTATTATTGCTCCAAGATATTTGAATTTTTCCACTTCTTCAAGTCACAATTCACAATTAGGTAATATCTTACACTAATATATCGTTGACTCTGTATACGAAGAAAATAAATAAATAAATAAATATATAAACGAATAATTGATTGAATGAATGAATAAATAAATAATAAACAAATAAGTAGGTAAATAAGTAAATAAATAATGAATGGAATAAGTAACTAAATAAGTATAAAATAATAAATAAATGAATAAATAAATAATAAATAAATGACTAAGTAAATCATGAATAAATAAACAAACAAACAAATAAATAAATAAATAAATAAATAAATAAATAAATATATAAATAGGTAGGTAAGTAAAGAAATAAATGAATATATAAACTAAAAATAAATAAGTAAATAATAAAACAAATAAATAAATACATAAATAAATAATAAATAAATGAATAGGTAGGTAAGTAAAGAAGTAAATAAATAAATTAATAAATTAATTAATAAATTAATTAAAACAGATAGGTAAATAAAAAGAAAATAATGAGTAATATAAGTACATAAATATATATATATATATATATATATATATATATATATATAAACGAATAACTGAATGAATAAATAAATATTAAATAAATAAATAGGTAAATAAGTAAATAAATAAATAATGAATTAAGTAAGAAACTAAATAAGTAAATAATAAATAATTAAATAAATAAATAAATAATAATTAAATGAATGAATAAATAAGTAATAAATAAATAAATGAATAAATAATAAATAGGTAAGTAAAGAAGTAAATTAATTAATTAATTAATTACCGGTAATAAAAAATAAATAAGTATTATGAAATAAGTAAATAAATAGGTAAGTAAATAAGGAAATAAATAATAATGAAGTAAAATAATGAATAAAGTAAATACATAAATAAATATAAATATATATATAAACGAATAATTGAATGAATAAATAAATAATAAATAAGTAAATGAATAAATAATGAATGAATTAAGTAATTAAATAAGTAAATAAATAATAAATGAATGAATAAATAAATAAATAATAAATAATTAAATGACTAAATAATAAATAAATAAATGAATAAATAAATAATAAATGAATAAATAAATAAATAAATAAATAAATAAATAAATAAATAAATAAATAAATAAGTAGGTAGGTAAGTAAAGAAGTAAATAAATAAATAAATAAATAATTTAAGGATAAATAAGTAAATATAATGAAATAAATAAATAAGTACGTAGGCCTATATAAGGAAATAAATAAATAATGAAGTAAATAAATAAATAAGTGAATAAATAATGTTGAATTTTAAATTCCAGATTGCTATCCTGTATCTTCTGGAGTCACGTGAATTTTGTTCAACGCAGAATCAGTTCCGTCACTGCAAACAAAAAGCGTGGTATGCGGAGGAGCTCCTGTTGTCTGAGCAGACCAAGTGTCTGGCCGCAGGCCCCTCCTTCAATTAGCGCCGTGCGTTCCTGCGCAGTGATTTATACCGCAGAGCGTAAAGTTGAGATGTTGCTACATTTTATACCACCAATAAATTACCATTCATTGCCACCATTATGCAGATAATTTCATCGAGTATCTGCACGCCCAGTGGGCGCGACGCGGATGATGGACGGGCGGCCAGAGAGGTCCGCGCCTCTGCACAGACCGCGATTTGTGATTTTCTGAACCCACACGATTCTTGTAATTCTGATTTTCACCTAAGTCAGAGTTTCCCACCGCTGAATCCCTTTTGAACTTACAGTGTAACCGCGGAACTCTTGTAATCTATTTCCTTTGTTTTGTAATTATTATTATTATTATTATTATTATTATTATTATTATTATTATTATTATTATTATTATTATTATTCATCTTGATTACACAACTTTTAACACTGTATCACTTAGGAATATGTATGATAAGAACTTTCTTGTGTTAAATATTTTAACGTAACTTGTTAACATGTTTCGACCTATTTTCGGTCATCTTCGGAACTGGTCGTTGTTGGTCTTGGCGCCTCTTGTTTCCTGTGTGGGTGCGTTCGTAGTGTAGAGTCAAAGAATGTATGTGTTTTGAAATTGAGTTGTGTGTTGAGAATATCGTTGGGGTGTGTTTTCGTGTGTCTGTATATTTCATATTGTTCTAGTGTGTTGAGTTTCTGGCTTTTTGGTTGGATGTGCAGTATTTCCATGCCTGTGTTGATGTCTCTGTAGGTGTGGTTGGCATTTGTGATGTGTTCTGCATATGTGGAGGTATTTTGTAATTTTGTTATGGCTGTGATGTGCTCTTTGTAACGTGTTTGAAATGATCTGCCTGTCTGTCCTATGTAGAAGTTTGAGTTTGTATACACCTGTGTGGTTGTATTTGTTTGTTTGTGTGTTGAGGTGTTTTTGTAGAGTGGTATTTGTTCTGTATGCGATGTTGTAGTTTAATTTCTTGAATGAGGTTGCAATTATATGTTAGTGTGATATATTTTTTGTGTTCTTGTGTTTGTGTTGTATTCTTCTTTTTTTGTGGTTTTGTTTTGTCTTACGTATTATGTTGTCTATTATGTTAGGGTTGTATCCGTTTTCTTGTGCTATGACTACTCAACATACCAATGAACCAACAGGATTACAACGAAGAACTAAACACAATCAAATACATAGGGCAAGAAAACGGATACAACCCTAACATAATAGACAACATAATACGTAAGACAAAACAAAACCACAAAAAACAGAAGAATACAACACAAATACATGAACACAAAAAAAAATTCACACTAACATACGAAAACAAAAACACATAAAATTGCAACCTCATTCAAGAAATTAAACTACAACATCGCATACAGAACAAATAACACTCTACAAAAACACCTCAACACACAAACAACACAAACAAACAAATACAACCACACAGGTGTATACAAACTCAAATGTAACACCTGCAACAACTTCTACATAGGACAGACAGGCAGATGATTTCAAACACGTTACAAAGAGCACATCACAGCCATAACAAAATTACAAAACACCTCCACATATGCAGAACACATCACAAATGCCAACCACACCTACAGAGACATCAACACAGGCATGGAAATACTGCACATCCAACCAAAAAGCCAGAAACTCAACACACTAGAACAATATGAAATATACAGACACACGAAAACACACCCCAACGATATTCTCAACACACAACTCAATTTCAAAACACATACACTCTTTGACTCTACATTACGAACGTACCCACACAGGAAACAAGAGGCGCCAAGACCAACAACGACCAGTTCCGAAGATGACCGAAAATAGGTCGAAACATGTTAACAAGTTACGTTAAAATATTTAACACAAGCAAGCTATCATACATATTCCGAAATATTATTATTATTATTATTATTATTATTATCATTATTATTATTATTGTTATTATTATTATTGTTATTATTATTATTATTATTATTATTATTATTATTATTATTATTATTATTATTATTATTATTCGCCTTACAGTTGGGAAACCGTTGGATAAAACCCAGTCAAATAATCAGGCCAAACGAGATTCGAACCCACGTGGGACCACGAGTCGAGTTTGCTAACCCCGATTGCAAAAATTACATACAGCGGGCATCTGACGGGACGCGCACTTCATTTTTCGAACCGGAACCGCAGTATGTAAACAAAACACATCAACAGTCAACAAATATAAAAACAAAAATCGCATGCGCCGAAAGCTAACAGACAGGTCAAAGGTCGCCCAACTTGTGATATTTAAACCTCTAGCGACTGCGCTACGCAAGTTTAATTATTGATAATGTAATACCCTAGCACTGTATTGAGTGCAATTTGGCGAAGTACTAAAGTGACAAAGATTACAATTTTATTAAGCAAACAGAATAAATACAGAAGTCGCAATCGTTAGGCTCCTCTTACTGTGTGAGTTAATCGAATCTATAGTTTCCTGATCTGTAACGTCTATTTCACCTACACTAATAGAAGAAAATGAAAATACTTTGAGAAACGGAAATTATACTGACGTCATACGACTTCAGTTGCCATGGAAATGTTTGTCATATCTGAAAAAGTCGACAATATGAAAGAACCTACATATAAGGGAAGTTCTCCTGATGCGTAACTAACAAAACCTATTTGTCAGAGTTTATTATGATCGTGAGGGGTTGGAATATGTTTTTAGAAGAACATCCAGTTTAATTATATGTAAAAATATGTATTTTTTTATCCTCTCAAGTCCCTCTTAATGAAATAAGTTGACAATTTTTAAGGTTATTATTCACATCTCTTTTTACAAGAACCGTTACTTGGATTATTTTTGTACCATATTATAAATTTTTTAAAGTTCGGCAATTTTTTTACGATCAGTTTTAATTTAAGGCACACATCGGCTCTACAATTATCAGATTTTTTTCAAAATTTTGGTAAATTTTTTTGCCTCATCGGGAAGCTCATTTCTTCTAGTTTTCAAAATACGTAACTTCTACCCATTATCTCAATAATTCCATAATTATTTTGACATATGTATATAACATAAGCTTACTATACTTTCTTTACTTTACGCCATTTTCAGTGTCTGTATTCTTCTAGTTCACATTTTCCGACATTTGTTATAGGCCTACTTCCACGGACAAAAAGTAGACTTCCAATTGGGCAAAAGACTTCATTGAGGTTCCTAATTAAAGCTTAAATATTTGTCTATGTTATAAAGTAAAATTATTATTTTCAATCGATTATAATTTTTTAAAATAAAAATATATGTATATATATATATATATTTATTTATATTTTCTGAAGTCCTTCTATAATGTGGCATATATTTTGAACGGTTGACGATAAATAAATAATTTTAGTATGTAACCATCTCCATATGTAGGGAATCATTTTGGCGCAAGAAGGTTTACCCTAGGTCAATTTCAAATGGAGTTAGGTCTGTTCAAAATTTTATTAACTTAAAAAAATTTACTTTGGGCCCCCAAGTTGGATTTTCAAAGTTTGAGTCACATAAAATGCTTACTTTACTCCCAAGAATCATGTCACCAGTTTGAAAGACATTAAAAGGAAAAAATGTGGACTTTTATCCTAAGAATTTATGTAGGGCCTAATTCCGTGATACGTTTTTTTCACTGAATTTCACGGGATTCGTTATCTTGCTAGGAAGTTCACCGATGTCTTAAAAGTAGGCGTAAGATGCACTCTTTCAAGAAAGATGTCAGGAGCTATGTTCGAACGGAAAAGCTTTGACTGACATTCAATTTTTAAAAACTATCACGGGATTAGGGGTATCACGGAAATAGGCAAATTTACCCTATACCTTAAATGCATTATAACAGTTAATTTTCTTACCGACAATGTTATTATTAAGGTTACTTAATTCTGGATTTGATTTTTAACTTTAATACTCATATTTTACGACGAAAAGAAATATATAGTAAACATTTTAGGCTATGTCCTGAGCTTAGTAGTTAAGTGTAAGTTTGCCGGGACTAGTGCATAATTACATACAAGCCAGAACTACATATAACAGAGTTATGTACGACCCAGATTCTACTACAGTATATATATTCGTTGTTCCACCAATAACTCCTATGTGCAAAATATAAAATTTTTTAAGTAGGAAGAGAAAACACGTTTATTCATCCTATGGCAGCCTTATATAGGAGACTGTGAATGCTTACATTTTCGAAACAAAGAAATTTAATTGTTATGATATATGATATATTTCGTCACAGCACTTCTTTACATGTAATGGTGTACCTCACATTTCTGTATCCGGTGCCACAATTAACATATTATTACAATAACACATTATTTGCAGTAGGCTACAAGTCTACACAAATACTCCCAATTACACTATGTACTTTTCTGTTACTTGGTCAAACTCCCCTTCAGTATTTTTCCTACATTTCATTTGCTATTCTCTATTTGTTCATTAATCCTAATATATCTAATATTATATACTCCTTTCACACACCCTTTTTCCTCTAACTACTATTCACTAAAATCTCAATTTCAATTTTTCTCTATAAATTATCGTATTGAATTATTTTTCCTATTTGTTCTTTGACCTTTTCTCCTATCTTTCTCTTATATTCATTTACTGTTCCAACGTTCAAATGTTAGTACTACTTTTATGCTGTCACTCGTTCACTTCTCTTAACCCTTTCTCACTATTTTCACTCATTCCTATGTGCGCTCACTTTCACTTTCTCACTATTCTGCTTACACCTAATCCATTGTCACTATTCTCACTTCCTATAAATACTTATATTTTATTCTACACATCTGCTTATACCCTTTCTCTCTCCCCTATACGTCTCGATTTTTTCCAGTTTCACTTTACTTGCACTTTTTGATCACATCCCCACATTTTTTAAACATATCAAATATCTCTGCTATATCCTCAGCTGTCGCAGATTCTGACCTTTCTTTACTGTTTGTCTCTGCCTTATTTCTATCTCTGTCTTTCTTTCTATTTATTTCTTCTTCTATTCCTCTTTTATCCCCCCCCCTCACGCTTTCACTTTCACATACTAGATTTCCACTTACACTTGCACCCTTATTCTTTACACTACTTTCTTCTCTATCACTTCCTGACTCTTGGTTTCTCTTTTCATCGCCCCTCTCCTTTTTTCTAGCGCCCGTGTTTCTTGTTCCGTCAAAGAAATATAATTACATATAGCAGATTTTATTATTTGCTGTATCACTATTTAAGCTATTTAATAGAGCAAAAATCTGAAAATCGATAAATGTGTCACATAGGAGTTATTGCAGGAACAACGACGATATACCTTTTTATATGAATATGTATTGTAAAATTACTGTATTTGTTGAGTACATAAATGATACCGTTTTATTGTACATTTTTTTGTAACGTAAGCGAAAACTTTTTAAATTTGTGGAAAAAGTAGCGATTTTTGAAAATGTCACTTAAAGTTAAGAAAAAAAAAATAGGCCTATATATTAATAACTCATACTTTTCGTAACTAAATTAGATTAAAGTGTGTACGAAGACAATTTATATGTAGCATGATAACTATATAAATTTTCAGGTCTCTAGTTTGAATAGTTGAGGGAAATTTAAATTTCGCCTCAGTGTATCCTTAAAACACGGTCAGTGGGCCCGGCGGTTTCCTGTGTGTATGAAATGTGAAAGTAGTGCGGCGGAGATTTCGCGAGTGCGAAACCGAGCTGGCTGCTGGCTGGCAGGCGTGTAGTCAATCATAGCTAAATAAAGGCAAGGACGAGTGGGGAGTGGGCGCTACACGAATTCGTACGCGGGCCGGGCCGGCATGAATGCAGGCTGCCTACATAAACAGTGGAGTGACCACCGCGCCGGTCGGGGGTCACTGGTACCCCAAGGACGCTCGCGAACTTCCGCTAATTATACACTGCCCGCTGCGAGCCGGCTGGAGCCCGGCCAACACTCCCGTGTTCAAACCCGGGAGAGGTTTAACGACCGGTAGCTGCAATTCCCTGGGAACACCCCCAATAAATCACCACCCCAAGAATTAGATAACAGGAACGAGTACTAGAAGCTACCAAGAAAGCAGCAAAGGATCGTGAGATCGATTCTAGGCAAAAATAACGAGTAATTTAGTGAACATATTAAACCAACATGATATTACATATTGCTCACGTATTAAATGATTAACAATAAAATGTGACAGTCAAATAAATGTTCTTCGTATAATTGAGGCGGTAGCCGGGAAAAGGGCCCATAAGCAAAAGTTAAATTTCGAGAAAACAATGATTGAAAGATTTATTTTTATGTAATTGCGATTTGAATAAACTTTTATCAAAATAACAATTTGCATACTGTTACAATAATATATGTGTACAAGTTTTTGTTAAATAATGCATTCCGACTTTAATAGTATTATAAATATATACGTATTTTATTAGAACATTTTATAGGCCCTTTTTCCAGAGAACAATTTCATTTTGTCAAAATACTTCCAATATGATTATAATTTAGCAGAAATTAAACATCAGCATTCAACAGCGCACATTACAGAGGTTTGCAAGTTAATAATCATTCTATTAAAATTATATTTCTTGCATATATCCCATAATCTCATAGTTACGTCATAAATTGTTCCGAATACGTAAAAATAAAGAATGTCAGTTGGGTACAGAATACAAATTCCAGGTTATTTAGAATTAATCTACAATAGATTCGCACTCACTTCAAAATTTATCTTCAGAGTGCAGTTTACACTTTAGTGCACATCCTGGATGGACTCTCACTCACTTTGATGATCTTCTTCACTGATGTTTGCTGAATTCCATAACTACGTTAGGGTGCATGGGTTCATTCAATTAGCTACCCTGCCCTCTGTTTACAAGATATTGGAAGAAAACTACGTAAGCAAGTAGATTTTAAAACGGAGAATCGAAATAAAAATTCTCCCGAAAAAAGGGCCTATAGACCTATGGGCCCATTTTCCGGCTACCGCCTCAATTGTTTACTTATTTAAAACTAACAACTTTTATCTTCATCAACAACTTTAAAATACTTCCATACAGTGAAGCCTGTGTACAGGTAAAGATAAAATAACACGAATTTTACAGTGGGATTCACGTAAGATTAGTTGTTATGGTCGTTTCTTAAATGTTTCCAACTATTAAAAAATATCACAGAAGTAAGTGAAATCACAATATTATAATTATAATGAAACAATACTAATAATTTATTTATTTCTTTACGATACTTACATATATATTTATTTACTAGCTGTACCCGTGCGCTCCGCTGCACTTGTTAGAAATAAATATAAAGTAATTACAAAATTAAAGTAGGACATCTGGTCCAAGGAATATTCGTGTTTGATAGAAGGATAAATCATTTAATATGTCACTTAATTGAAATTGAAATAATTAAAATGCGATCATTTTGGTCCAGAGACCACTCATTTAGTGCAATGATAATTCCTTTAACATATTTCTTAATTGTTATTACATGCAAATAATTAAAATATGATCATTTTCTTCAGAGAACATCCGTTTTTGGTGCAATTTGGCCCCATCAAAATTTTGCTTGGAACGAAACGTATCAGAAATCATTTTTAAATAAACTTTTGTTATGTAACATTTTTCACAAAAATCAATAATAAGTAAGATATTTGAAGGGTACACGGGAAAAACGAACAATGTCACATTTCCATTAGAGGTGGGATAGTGATCTATTTCAGTATATTACTGCAAAATTTATTGATGTTTCTACTTGAAATGAAGGAAATGATGAGTGTATCCGTGGTTTTAATTCTCCTTTACCACTTTTAATAAAAATAACACTAAAGTTTGTAGTAATACAGTGAATTAGATAATGACATCACCCTTAAGAGCATTGTGACATTGTTCGTTTTTCCCGTGTACCCTTCATTTCGGTTTCTTTTAATTCATGCCCCCTTATAACCCCCCTTTTAAATAGAGTATTTTGAATTCCATATAGCCTAAAATCTAACTTACAACGAACTTAATTTATATTTCAATTTTCATCGAAATCGGTTCCGCCATTATCACGTGAAAAGGTAACAAGCATCCAGACAGACAGACAGACAGACAGACAGACAGACATACAAACAAAATTTTCAAAAAAGCGATTTTCGGTTTCAGGATGGTTAATTATACATGTTAACACCAATTATTTTTGGAAAATCGAAAATTACCGGAAAAATTTTGGCTACAGATTTATTATTAGTATAGATTTACTTATATTTATTTTGATTGACTAATATTAAAATGTGTCCAGTTCGATTAATTAAAACGTATCTCAGTGAAACGTACAGCATAGTCCGTCCGTGTCTGATGCTTTTTCAATTCAATGCGAGCTAAAGCAAGGAGATGCACTATTACCTTTACTATTTAACTTTTCTCTATAATATGTCATTAGGTAAGTCCAGGATAACAGACAAGGTTTGGAATTGAACGGGTTACATCAGCTGCTTGTTTATGATGATGACGTGAATATGTCAGAAGAAAATCCACAAACTGTTAGGGAAAATATGGGAATGTTACTTGAAGCAAGTAAAGAGATAGGTCTGGGAGTAAATCCCCCCCCCCCTTCAATAAACAAAGTATATGATTATGTCTCGTGACCAGAATATTGTACGAAATGGAAATATAAAAATTGTAAATTTATTATTTGAAAAGGCGGAACAGTAACAAATATAAATGACACTTGAGAGGAAATTAAACGCAGAATAAATATGGGAAACGTCTGTTATTATTCGATTGAGAGGATTTTATCAACCAGTCTTTCAAAAAACTGAAAGTTAGAATTCATAAAACAGTTATATTACCGGTTGTTCTATATGGCTGTGAAACTTGGACTCTCACTTTAAGGGGGGAACAGAGGTTAAGTGTGTCTGAGAATAAGGTGCTTAGGAAAATATTTGGGGCTAAGAGGGATGAAGTTACAGGAGAATGGAGAAATTTGCACAACGCAGAACTGCACGCATTGTATTCTTCACCTGACATAATTAGGAACATTAAATTCAGACATTTGAGATGAGCAGGGCATGTAGCACGTATGGGTGAATCTAGAAATGTATATAGAGTGTTAGTTGGGAGGCCGAAGGGAAAAAGTAGCATATATACAGGGACTCTTGTTTACTGCACATGCACAGTGTGTTGTAAGTGAAACTTAGCTAAAGTAGTGATTCAATTCAGTCTGTGTGAAATATGTAAAGAATTATAATTAAGTTGAGATAGCCACTTGGTTAAATGATGCGAAGTAATTTAATAGTAGTTTACTAGAACTATGTTATAGTGAGCAAAATATAAATCTAAAATATATTGATGTAATTTATTTATTTATTTATTTATTTATTTATGTCTATAACAGGGCAAAGCCCCAATTACAATAGACAGTACAGATATTTGTTAAAAAACATAGAATTGCATATAACGTGAAAAAAATAGATAAAAGTAAGACAAATGCAAGATACAAGTGTAAATACAAATTAAAAATTAAAAACGAACAAAAAAAAAATAATGAGAATAATATTAATGTAATGAGATTTTGTCATTAGGGGCTTTGTATTCTATTTAGAGACATTAATGGTGGTAATAAGAATCGACAGATGTTAGTTTCATTATAAGTAACAAATATTAATTAGTAATTAATCTAGGTAAAGATTAATTTTTGGACCTACAGAATATATCTGTTATGGTAACAATGATTATTAGAGGTGAAAAATTCACTCCGGTGCCGGGGATTGAACCCAGGTCCTTGGTTCTACGTACCAAGTGCTCTAACCACTGAGCTACGCCGAAGTTCAATCCACAGCACTGGAACGAATCCCTCTCCTCTAGAGTTTTTCCCTTTGTGGTCTGACTCCAAGTACGACATATATGTTGACATACATTACGTTAATTGCCATTATACAAGGAGCGCACTCAATTGAGTGACTTAGTGGAGATTAATTTTTGGACCTACAGAATATATCTGTTATGGTAACAAAGATTATTAGAGGATCCCCGACGCCGGAGCGAATTTTTCTCCTCTAATAATAATCATAGTAATTAATCTGTTAGGCCTAAGCAAACATTTATGTGATTTTGATCTAAATGAAGTTATTGCCCAACAACCCCTTACATCACTCGAAAGCGAGTTCCAATTTCTAGAAAATGAAACTGTATAGGATGAAGAATATAAAGATGTCTTGTTGTAAGGTATAATGAGTAAATTGTTATGATTAGACCTGGTACTTGGCTGATGATATGCGGAGTTCCCAATTTTATTTCCGTATCTGTATAATCATTGAAATCCTACAAGTGGCTAATGTGAGATTATTCAGGTGCAGCACAATGAAGAAGGAGAAGAAGAAGAAGGAGAAGAAAGAAGAAGGAGAAGAGGAATAAAACAATATTATCAACTGAGAACCATGCCTTTCCGCGAAGTAACTTCACTTCTACAGACGTGGACAAATTATTAGACTGAAACGTTTTCTTGGAAACATAATATAAATCGTCATATCAACTATCAGTATAATTCACACAGTCTCCATTGTTATAAATATGATTGTTTACATCTTCTGGTATATTTTTCCAATGATTAAGTACATTTTTTCTGGCTATGTTGGTACTATTGGTGTTTTAATTATATACTGCAGAAGATATTCTCCCATGGCCTGCAAGAAGCCCGGACATGAACGAAATTGAAAATCTCTTATCTATACTGAAGAAGAAGGTGAACAAAAAGAGGCTTGCAGCATAACATGGAGTCATTTAAGCACTGTCTGATATCTGGATAAATGATGCTGATATTCGAAGAAAGTGTCAAACTTTGGTTTCCAGGATCCCTGACAAAAATCAACGTGTTATGAAGAATAAGGGAATGTTCACAAAATATTAGTAACCTCAAGACTCAATTTTCTGTTCATTATATCTGTGCAAAATACATTTTTGTTCATTATTTCTACCGATAAATACAGCTCCTTTGCACATATAATTGAATCGGTTATTGTTGAAAGGAACCAGGTCCAATTTTTTAAGTTTTGAGGTAATCGAAAAAAACTGTTTTGTGAATAATCTATCGAAGATTAAACCAAAATATATTGTACATATAAAATATATGTGTACTAATTTTTTTTATTTAATCTTCGCTAGATTATTCACAAAACAGTTTTTTTTTCGATTATCCCAAAACTTTAAAAAGTGGACTTGGTTCCTTTCCACAATAACCGGTTCAATTAATTTAATCTAATAATTTGTTCACGTCTGTAACTTTAAATAAATCACGTAGAACCAAATTCAGAATTTTCGCCATTCAGTCATTAGTCCATTACCATCATGAAGTTAGTTAAGCGGACTTCCCTTCCTCTCTCTCTCTCTCTCTCTCTCTCTCTCTCTCTCTCTCTCTCCCGATCTCTAGATTAACCTTATCTGAGGCTCAAAGCAAAGTATAGCTCCTGCCATCGTCTCCTCAACTAGATCCATACGCATACAGTCGTACTCAACCCATTTATGTAACAGCTCCATTTCCCAGAAGACATTTCGCCTCTAAATTACTAAATCACTAAGCAACCAATTAGACAAAGAGCCATGCTCTGTACAGCAACGAATGCCTGGCCGCGTTATCAATCTCTCAATCTCAAAATGAGACAAGAGGATTTTCTCGCCTCTGGTTGAACTTCGCCCACTTCCCCATCAAATGTGTTCAGGGGCAACTTTCCCTTCCAGTTAAAGCAGTAAGACCGATATAGAACGTAGTGCTTTAATTCCCTGTAACAACAACATTCCTTTACTCCATTCATTCATAGTTTTCTACCCAAGGGCCGATCTTTCAATGCAAACCCACCATTCTTCTATCTGGCCTCTTTTCCGCCTGTCTCCGCATGCGATCCATAGTATATCTTAAAGTTGTCTATCATCTGATAATATCTTCTTCTGCACCGAACATTTTCCCCCGTTTATCGTTAATAGGTTCGTTCCAACAAGCGGTTCATGGATCAGTTCATGTACGGTTCCTGTACCATCTTATGCGCATGCGCTAGTTTAGCATCTGCTATGGGATTGAAACTGGACTGGACGTTGTTGGAACGCTTTCGCGGATCGTTATGTACTAAATCCAGAGATGCTATAACTGTGATCATCTTTGCTAAGAACGGGATGCTTAATTATTATCGTTTCGCAGCTAATTCTAATTGCAGAAAATAGAACTTCGATCATTTTCTATAAAAAGATGACAAAAAATATGGAAGGCAAGAATTCCGCTAATTCAATGTCGTGTACTGGGGGACTTACATCTAAAAATAGTTCTTTTTTTTTTAATTATCAATGTATGTACGTTATTTATTATACTTTTAATCAAAGCTGCATGTTGAAATTGTAATTAACTATTTAAATACCCAAATAATTTCCATTCCCTTTCTTTTTGGCGAAAATTTAAATTAAATCTCTAGTTTTATTATTCGTCTGTACTGTCACTTTTCATCTTTAACCTCATTGATGTGAACAGTCGATCATGTCTTTCTTCAGTATCCAGAAGACGTTGGTGAGCTTATGCGCATGCGCGTCTTGCGTACTCTTCCGTACATGCCTCAATCCTGCCGACCCGGGTGGCGCAAGCCGTAGAGGCACGCAATGACTCTACGGCTTGGTCCGAAGGGTTGTGGGTTCGAGTCCCGCCTCGGGCATGGGTGTTGTGTTAGTGTTAGTTAGTAAACAGAAACAGAAAACTGAAAACCTGAAAAAACAGAAATATTTCGAAAAATGGCCTCTGGCCGGATGTAGAAAAAAAAAAAAAAAATCCGCGGACTATTTCTGACCGTTCCGAACCCGTGTCAAAAGCTTGTTGGAAAGCCCGACTGCAGTACATGTTTCCGGTTCAGGACTGGTTCGGATTGTGTTGGAACGCTATTTCTGTACTGCGCATGCTCACGATGGTTACGGACGGTTCCTGACTGTTGTTGGAACGAACCTAATTCCAAAGCATTTTTCAGTAGGCAGTTCTTTCTGAGCAAAATTTTTTGTTCCTTCCTGAACAGTTCCAGCATCATTCACCACTCTTTCTAACAAAGCTACATTTCTTATTCTGTCTGTCCATTTCACACACTCCATTCATCTCCATATGCACATTTCAAATGATATAAAATATGTAATTTTTCAATAAGTTTCATAACAGAAAAATTTTTACATAATCCACAGTTTGGAAGATAGACAGAATTGGGTTTTCATAAAAACTTCACTTTTCACAGCCATTTAGTTCCTGCATAAACATCAGTGAGTTTCATATAAGTACAGTATAAGTACAGGAGTGAAACATCACTTATAGAGGGGTGTCCTTAAACTTTTGGTAGGGGCTGTAAATCGTCCAAGTAGATGTTGAACAGGGTAGGTGATGAAGGGAATCCTTGTCACCCGATATTACTGCTATTATTATCACAATCCTCTATTTAAATGTCGAATGGTTTCACTTACATGACGATTAATAAATAGTCAAAATTTACTCTATAATACTGTTAACGGTGTATTTAATAACTGCGATTTTCTTAAATCCCTTCAGTTCAATGTAAAGAAAAAAAAAACAGAATTACATCATAGGCAACCTTTTGTTATTCCCATTCCTAGAACTGTTTTCTTCAAGAACTCTCCATTGTTTGTTATGTGTAATAGGTACTTACAATTCTCTGGCTTTAAACTGTGATTCTCAATTAGATTTTAGTTTCAAAGTTGAAAAATTTCATACAATATTAAAAAGAATTGTATTTCCTTAGATATTTAAATTATGAAGAAGTGTATTATAATGTTTTTACTCTAGTTTTTAAATAATTTTGCATCATTATATTGACATATGGCACTATATTAACTGCAATATTATATTCTAGCATCTATTACCGTTATGTATTTTCTTTCTTTCGTTTCTGTTGTTTTGTTTTGTTTTTTTCTCTTATTATGTATTTTGTGTATGTATCTGTGTAAGCCACCTGTAATTGGAAGCCTGCTTCTGTTGGTGGTGGATTTAAATAAATAAATAAATAAATTCGAATGATAAGAACACCATTTATGAAGTCTAAACCGATATATAAATTGTTCTTTGCATAAATCATTTCAAACGTGTTAGAAGTAGGCTAATATGCTGTCGTAGCAGATCTGCAACACTAGCTTCCTGCTAAATATAATCAACTAGAAAATCTGATAATTAAATAGACAATATTGGCAATTACATTATCAAAGAAATAATAATTAATTAACTTTAAGCCTGATAGAAATGTAAACAATTGACTAGAAAATAAAAATATGTGTGATTAATTAGTTAAACATGTAACTAAGTAAATAAGCAATTACGAATATAAATACAAACACAGACTCTAACTGAATCATGAAAACAAGTACATATATATTTCAATGGCCTGTGGGATTGAATATTCATGCCCTTTAGCCAGGTCCTCCCACACGCTACGAGTGTGTTGGTTCTATTTCCGAAAGCGAATGAACCCGAACAGAGACCTGCATTGTTTTAGAGGAGACTGGATGATGCTGATGGTGGAATACATAGTGATTTCTAATCAAAGAATATTTGCATATTCGACAGGAAAGTACGTAGTGATCATGCTAAGAAGATTTCCTTGGCTCATTCAACTGTTCCTCTATAACTTACTATCTATGTCAGAGATAAAAATCCTGTGCTGTATGAAGAATACAGTGGCACGCACAATTCCTTATGTCATCAAGTTTTAGGAATGAAATTACATTTATATTGGTTAAAATTATTTATTTTCATTTCGATTTTTGATGGAGAGCATGGGTATGTGAGAAGTGAGTCGTCCATTTTCAGTACCTGTTAAGTCCTTCGAACAAAATTTTACAGAAATCAGGACAAACTGTCATTTGTATCTAAATTTTCTTTTCTGTAATTCCTTTTTTTAGTTTTATACGGCGATCTATTCCCATCTGAGCTATATACAGTCCTGAAATCATACTGTAATGGTTTATTTTTAATTAAATATTTTAAAAACTTAACATTGTTTAGTCAACATGTTAAAAAGTATATATTATTTTAATGTACCGAAGTACATATGATATTTCCAAGCAGATATTCTGCGTCATAATACGATGAAAGAGTACACTAAAATAATATATATGATATGCGTAAATCACTTCGTGATTTACGACGGCGCTTATTCCGTCGGATCCCGGCCAACTAATCACTCATATCGAGTGCACCTCAGCACATGTGTGGGCTTCGGTCCTGCGTTCATAGACATCTATGACGTAGTGCAGAGGGCGGCCACTAGAGGGAACCCAAGAGTTGGAGCTTAATCTGAGACGATTCTAACCGGCGTCGGGGTTGTATCCGGTGTGGCTTAGTGGATAAAGCATCAGCACGTAGAGCTGAAAACCCGGGTTCAAATCCCGGCGCCGGAGAGAATTTTTCTCCGTTCCATTACTCTTTCATCGTATGATGACGCAGAATATCTGGATGGAAATATCATATGTACTTCGGTACATTAAAATAATATATATGATATGCGTAAATCACTTCGTGATTTAAGACGGCGCTTATTCCGTCGGATCCCAGCCAACTAGTCACTCATATCGAGTGCACCTCAGCACATGTGTGGACTTCGGTCCTGCGTTCATAGACATCTATGACGTAGTGCAGAGGGCGGTCACTAGAGGGAACCCAAGAGTTGGAGCTTAATCTGAGACGATTCTAACCGGCGTCGGGGTTGTATCCGGTGTGGCTTAGTGGATAAAGCATCAGCACGTAGAGCTGAAAACCCGGGTTCAAATCCCGGCGCCGGAGAGAATTTTTCTCCGTTCCATTACTCTTTCATCGTATGTTAAAAAGTGTTACAATTTATTTAAAAAGTTTATGTACCTTGGACAGACGGCCCGTTTCGACGCGGTGTTGGGTCTTCATCAGTGTCCCACAAACTACTGCTGATCTTGAATTCTGCCATATGCATTCGTCAGTTGTAGGGGTGAGAGTGTGTTGCTCTTATGGTGGGGGTGGTTGTTTGTATGTTTTGTATCGAACAATGTGTGGGTATTGAACTGTAATTGTGTATTAAGTATATGTTGTGGGTATGTTATTGTATGTTTATATATTTCGTATTGTTCTAAGATGTTTAACTGTCAACTTTTTGGTGCGATGTGTAGAATTTCCTTATCTGTTTCTATATTATTGTAGTCGTGATTATTGTTGACAATATGTTCTCCGTAATTTGATGTGATGTAGGGTTTAGTTATAGCTTTAATATGTTCATTATATTTCTTTCAAAGGATCTTCCTGTTTGTCCTATGTAAAAATGTGGGCAACTATTGCATTTTAGTTTGTAAATTTTAACGCTTTTTAACGTGTCGACTAAACAATTTTAAGTTTTTAAACAAAGTGTTAACGTGAACTAGAATCAATAAATAATTTAGGTTGGACTTAATAGTGTTAGGTTCTGTAACTGGGTTATAACGGACTTTGGAACTGTATTTGACTATCCAAGATGGCACATAACAAGAAAAAATACATAAAGACATTTTAGATGAAAATTACTTATTTACTGATTTATTATTAATAAAAATTATAGACCAGAATCAGTCTGTTACTATAGTATATCACTATCAGTTTATCACTAGCAAAAACTGTAGATGAAACATAATATTTGTACAAGTAGTATGATTCATGAGTGGCACATTATGTGAGTAAGTTAAACAAACCTTTTAAGAGGTTATTTTTGGAAACACAATTAATACGATAACGTGGATGAAAGCTAAGAAAATAAATATAATTTTTATGATTCTGCCTTTCTAATGAAAACTCAAACTCAATTATAATTAGTTAATAGTCAGTAAGTTTCAAGATAAGACTTCTTGCTTTAACTTGCTCCTTTATATGGACAAACACTCTATCAGAAGGTACGAACGAGCAGCCAACGAGAACAGTACAATAATATTATTTACAGTTGTTGAATATTCTTTGGCTATCCACGAGCATAACATACCTGATATAATGTGGTTTTTATTTATTAATTTAGCAGACAATGAATCAGGAATTTGCAAAAGGCACCAAGTCCGAAAAAGTAAATTTTAAGAAAAAAAAACACAAAACATTTTTGTATGGATCTGGATGTATAAGAGTCCGAACATGTTGATACAGAATTTAAATGTGTACATTCTATAGAATTTGGTTCCTTTTAATGCTGAAATCCAAGAAGAGTGTGTGGAGAGCCAGAAACGGGTATAAACTCAATTTGCAAAATATATGGACTTAGTCCCTTCTGCAAATTCCTGATTCAATTATTGGTTGACGAAAGTATGAATATAAAGTTGTTGGAAACTGTATCTTCTATAATGCACTCTTTTCTACTGGACTTAACAGGCTTTGTTCCTGTATACTGTTATGGACATGACGTTTTATGGACCTGTAACAGTCAAGGACTCAACGGGTTCTGGAACTGCAGCCAACATTCAGTCGTAAATTTGAATAGGAAATAACGCATGTAGTATCTCTAAATGTGGCGTAAAAGTTGTAGGACAATGACATCTATCAGATGATGTACAAAACTAAAATTTCAACGGTTTCTGGAAATGGGTGACTCTAGTAGTTATTGAAGGACCTGCAATATATTTTCCCTTCACATGAAGCGACATTTCGAAATTAGTCCCAGCTAACAACAACCATTTCACTGTGGTTCATTCAAAGTGTGTCATATCTACATTAATCTCACTAGAAGTTTTCATTTATCTAGAGAAAATAGAAACTCGAGTGGGATTTAATTGACTATTACACGATTAGAAGAAAGTGTATAAAGATTAGAAGAAATAAAGTACTCCGATACAATAAAATATTGACTTACAAAAATATTAAACTGTCTTCAAATGTATTTTTGTACCATCTCATCATTACAAATATTCCGCTAGATGGCAGTAGTGTGTTATGATGAACTGTTTTCTTGTTACCAGTTGTGCCAACTATACAATCTTCACTGATCTCTATGGACTAGTCAAAAGACTTTGTTAATTCAGTGTTGCATTCCACTTCAATTGTCAATATACAGGGTGAGTTTTAAGTTCACTGACAAACTTCAGGGGGTGATTTCTGACTGAAAATGGAGCACAAACGTTCATATCACCTTGTGTCCGGAAGTGCATAATTTCCACGGTAGATGGCACTGACGACATTCTCTCATAACTTGCAGTGTGCGTTTTGTGTGTTGCAGATAGTGTGATTTAAGCAACGTAGAAGCACAATGGCCCGGTATTCATTGCAGGAACAAGCCGAGATGGTGTTCGTGTATGGCCAAGCAGGTGGAAACGGTCGAGAGGCAGCACGGTTGTACCGAGCCACGTACCCTGACAGACAGCACCACCCACATCACACAACATTTGGAGCCATTGTGGAGGAACATGTTCCTCATGATTTTGAGAAGAATCCTGGTACAAGCTCCAGGCAAGTATCCCACCAACAAAGTGTAAGTCAATGGACGGTTATGGTGCTCTCTGTGAGGGTACTTGCCCATTGTGCTTCTACGTTGCTTAAGGGGAGAGAATGGTATTTTTTAAAACTTTTTTTTCCTATTTGGTGTAAAATATTAATTTTTTGTATGTAGAGAGCTCATAGTTGTGGCAACTCAACCAAATAAAAATATTTTGAAAAAAAATATTTGGCGGCCCAAATTTGAAAAAAATATACCCAATGCAGGATTGTACTGAAACCGATATATCTAAACCGTTTTTAAAGATAGATTCAAACAGTTTTTTGCAATGTATTTGCAAAAGTATGTTATACAAACTGTCTGTAACAGAATTTTGATATTTGTCCCTACGTTTGTAAAATAAACAATTAAAATTTAATAACAATTTTCTGATTTCCTTTCTTGCAAACAAACGGACGTATTTTTAGAATGAAATCAAGTAACAAAATTCTGTTACAGAGAAACGTTTCCTAATAGTCTAAAGAATGTGTGTTCTAAATTTCATGAATGTATCTTTAACAGTTCAGAAATTATATTCATTTTTGTCTGGCAATGTATAAAAAAAATGAAGTTACTGGAAACCGATAAAAGCGGGCGTGTGATTTAAAAATCCACAGCGCAGGAAGTTTAAAAATGACGTCTCAACATCCGATAAGGGCACAAATACCCACAAAATATTATGCAATGCATTCCACACATATCAAAGGGTATTTTAAAGAAAAAAAAATGCTTTTTGAAAATTTAATTTACCGGAAACAACAATAAAAGTGGGCGAGTGATTTAAAAATCCATAACGCAGGAAGTTTACAAATGGCGACTCAACATCCGATAAGGGCACAAATACCCACAAAATGTTATGCTATGCATTCCACACATATCACAGGGTATTTTAAAGAATTTTTTTTTTTATTTACTCATTTTTCACAAAAAAATATCATCCTCTCCCCTTAAATCACACTATCTGTAACACACAAAACGTACACTGCAAGTTATGACAGAATATCGTCAGTGCCATATATCGTGGAAACTATGCGTTTCCGGACACAAGGTGATATGCACTTTTGTGCTCCATTTGTGCACACTTAAATGCCATCGACCTGACCCGGGATCGAACCCGAAACCTCGGGCATAGAAGGCCAGCGCTATATCAACTGCGCCAAACAGGCCGACTTTAAAAACAATATAAAAAAACCTAAAATCATTAATCCAGTAATGAAGTTTCGTGATCAATTATGTAACGGTGTTTACGATTTGAATGTGGAAAGGGGAAAAATGTCCGAGTTGCGTGCCAAGGTTTCCTAGGAGGCATCCGAGTTGCGTGCCATCACATTTACAGGTATAAGCAAGATTAAACAGGACTATATCTCTGATTGAGGTTCTTGCTGATGTGTAAATCTATTATCAGGCAGTAACATCTCACTTGACGATGTGTCAGAGGAAGAACAATTCGGGAGCACCCACTGGACCATCCTCCCTACAGTCCCTATCTAAATTTAAGAGGTACCGTCATTTCCCATAACTTTGGTTCTGCCGAGTATGATCCTTTCAAATGTTGTACTCCATAACGTAGTACCACAGTCTAAGACATACAGTCACGCAACTCATACGTATAAAATATGCCAACATTTGACAGCTGGCGCGACAGTAGCCCTCTAGCGGCAGGCAAGTTAAAAGTGTGCACACGACATATGATAACATATCAGAAAACGGGTTTTGCGTAATTTGTTTTATATTTTTATGCTATACAGTAAGTGTATATGATTCTTATTAATTTTAATTTAGAATCCTAGAAGAATTTCACACGCAGTTAATCTACAAGTTTCAGAAGCTGAGAATAAACGTAATTCTTTCTGCTCCTTACAACTGAATCATGGAACTGTTCACGTATCATGGTTTGAAATAATATAATTGTTCGTACGTGGATGGTTAATTAAATTCATTCCTGAATATATTTATGAATCATTAGAACTCTATATTTCCTGTGAGAAGAGTCAAAATTAGTAGCTTCAAAATTGTAGGTTACATTGCGTGGTGAACTCCTCTCCCTATTTCCTGAGAAATTAACTATTTTCCATACCGCAAATTGGGGTAAACTCGGCCGCTGAGGTAAACTTGAAAATAAAAAAGGGAAGATTTAAACCTTAATATGACAGACATTGATTTATGAAGTTTATTATTTTTCATTTCTTAAGAACCGGTATTTCCTTTATTATTTTGAGTGACAAATAGTGCTGATATTATGGTTTAAATGTTTATGGCAAGTTTACCGCATTTTACATTACATTTCCAGTTTTCACACATAATGCCTAATTTTAACTTATCCTACCTATATAATACGTAATTTACATGCCCTTACTTTTAATATGACGTAGGTGAAAACAAATAAATGAACACACAATTTTGTTGAAAAAATTGTGACTTCAATTAACTCAGAAAATGTAGGCCTCATTTTATTTTCAGAGCAGAAGTGGTGTAAGTCAAAATGGGTAATGAGGGTTAAAGTAAACATTCTTTAAAATACAGCGCAAAGTAGCAGTTAATATTGAATTTATTTAAACTATTAGTAGTCAGTGAATAGCACGAAGGATATATTAATTGCTACTTTGCGCTGTATTTTACAGAATATTTACTTTAAATCTCATTACCTAATTTTGACTTACACCACTTCTGCTCTGAACAGCTCAAATAATCACTGGGAATGTAAAATCAACACCAATAGCAGTCATACAAATTATTACAGAAAAGATTGCTTTTTATATTAAATTTAAAAAGGCTCTTGAGAACTTAATACGTCTGCCACATGAATCTACACCAACACATCAGAAATCTATCGACACAGTCTGGATTTATTCAAGAAGTGAATATTTTGCAAAAGGATTACAATACTCCACGAATTCTTGAAAAATTAACACCATGATCCCTACTTGAATGCAATATAACGTTCAACTTTTGAAAAATATATAGAAAAAAAAACACGAATACAAAAGTATGGAATTACTTGCATTAAAAACTGTAGATACATTATCCAAAATCGGAATGGTTACACATTTACACATATGATTTCTACAAAAAAATAATATACTGTAACAGGTATTTACTTTGTTTTTATTTAAACTCTCCTTCCTGACATACAAATAGGTAACTGATAAGTAATAATAATGTTTTATAGAACACAATACGTAGGCTACCTACAACGTGGATTATTGGTTATTCCTGAGTTATGATTTTCTCATGGTCTTTAGGGAATCTGAAGAACGACAAATTCGGAGATTTAAACTTGTTGTTACTGCAATTTTCGTCATTGCACACATTGCCTTTATTCCGATGCATGATTAAAACGTTATTATAACATCTCGCATCCCTTTAAAACACGTGCTGGCTGAACGAGACTATGGCCAGTGCCTTGCCTGCCGCTTGGGCGCTAGTGTCGCGAATGTTGGCAGAAAAAGTGTTGAAGTTTCGTGACTGTATGTCTTAGACTGTGGTAGTACCTCGTTTATCTATATTTTTGCTGTGCTGTACAGTAGAGTCCGAAAGTCTTGTCACTCTCCCCTTGTTTGTATGTTGATATGCATCCATTTTAAACATGTCATAGCAGATGTGTGACAATGGTTGATACTTTACGTTCCAGCTTGTTTAGTGATCCAGAACATCAGTATGGACCATCATTGTCGCGGCACAAAATGATGCGGCGCCTTGTCCTGTGAAATTTTCCGCAGCAAAGGCGGTGTGATTTCCCTTTTGGGGAATAATTGAGACAGAGAGATCAAAAACCCACTAACTCCAATTTTTGACAAAATTGAGTTATGGGCTGGATGATGCTTTTCAGTTTGTCCCGCATGCGTGGAAGACAAGAATACACTAATATCGACATTCATCTGCATTCTGGGGGCTGTTTCAAAACTCGTGGAAGTTAGAACTCCACTTACTCCATGGAATAAGAGAGTTTTTGCATTCCAAGCTTAATTTCCCGGTAGGTGGCAACACTATCGCTCAACCAGCTCAGTAGTAATCTATATAGCTCTACTGATAAATTGTTTGTGTTTGTAATTTGAAGTAGTTTGCATGATATGTATTATCAATTTCTGTATATCACAACTGGTTGAATTGTTTATGCCTTAAATTTAATAAAATTGTTTTGTATTATAATGTAGCTCAACTTATGAATGATCGTTTGCGTTTGTAAATTTAATAATCTGATTGGCTATGTATTGTATACTTTTAGTAGAGCCATCGATGTTGGTCAGTCGACAGACTCGCTGGGCTGCTGATCCGGAGCTGCGTTCGGGCTTGGGTTGGACCCCCCTCTGGACTTTGGTTTCTTCGGAGGTTTTCCCCAGCCGTGGGACTGAAGCCGGATGGTCTATGGCGAGTCCTTGACATCAACCCCTTTGATTTGATTACCCCCTTTGATTTGATTACCTGGTTGGGTTTTTCCGAGGTTTCCCCCACCGAAAAGGCAAATGCCGGGTAATATTTTGGCGAATCCTCGGACCTCATCTCATCTCACTACATCTCGCCAAAATGTAAAAAAAAAAAAATGTAAAAATTGTAGAAAAATGTAAAAAAATTGTACAAAATTGTAAAAATTGTAGAAAATTACTAAATTGTAAAACTATAAAAATTTGTAAAAATTGTAATTGTAATATTGTAAAATGTTGACATGTTCCACATCTTAAAGCTTCATTGCTCATGTAAGATCTATGGAATAAAATAAATAAATGAAAAAAAAAAAAAATGAAAGTGATACGATACGGTATTCAGAATGTCACAAAGATCTATGAAATCCATGTAAGTAAGACTATTAAAGGCACAATATGAGTCGATTAACTTCCAGAAACCCAATACTGATGCATCATTCTCCAGTCAACTAAAGTACAATTCAGCATTGCCATTGAAAGAACAAAGCAAAAAGAGTTGCAAAATTTAATGCAGTTTATTTCTGAGGAAAATAGGATGAATTACCAAACTCTGTTTGCAGACAGTAATAATCTAGAATCTAGATGCACAGGACGAACATGAGAGCGAGAGAAAAATCAGAATCTGTAACATGAATGAGACTGTGTTAACATTTTAATATTGTTTGTGGTTTTATTTGTGTATTTTGATGTGCTTTATGATAATTTGTGATTTTCTGTCTCATATATTTGAAACTTAAAAAAAATGTAGCGATGTTAATCTTAATAATAAACTTCCATTTTCTCGTATATTCCAATGTTTCGTAAGGGAATCATGATATAGGCTACTTATTTTCTTTTCTTCACATGGCTCATATTTATTCATTTTTCTTAATTCATACACTGTGGAAGTCAGAAAAGCACTAACTCCAGCAGTGTTTATTTCAAATTGTAGCGTTAGATAATGTAAAAATTTAAGTTTTGAAGTATTTAATTGATATAAAATGTAATTTTACACAATATTAATAGATAAATGTATAATATTTAAAGTTACTAACAAGGGAAGGGTTTCGGCTCGAACAGGTATTTCGTATCCAAAATTTGTATACAGGCCCATCTTTGTAAAGCTCCCAAAAGCATTCGTTTGTGTAATGTGTGGTTTGTCTGTTAGAGCACTGTACAAGTTGAGGGATGGGGAGAGCACTGCACAAGTTAAGGGGATGGGACACCTGACCCGTAAGCCTAACCTGGCCTAGAAGCTAGTGCGAGTGGTAAAATGTCTAAAGCCCATTTAAGAACATTTTTCTCCAACGTTCTGTCTGAAAATATTGCAGCTAATCAAAAGTGTACATTGTTGTGTGAGTCATTGAATGCGCACAAGGACGCAACCTTAATAAATGAATAATTTCAAGGCTAGGACATGGAATGTATCACCATTCCACCTAAAAAACCAAGTATATCCAGCCTCTGAATATCTATTTCCTTAGACAATACAAAATATATGCTCGGAGGATAACACATTACATAGGAACTCTTGCTGAGAATCCAGAACTTAACTTGGGAAAACGAGTGTTTTTAATGAAAATGCACTCTGTTATTCATAATCAGTTGTCTACTCCAGTGTACCGCCCTATGCTTCAGTATTCCTGGCAGTCAGCTGAATCATGAACAAGTCTCGGACTTCAAAAATGTAATTCAGGTGGCATTTGATTTTTCAGCACTGGAGTGTGGTTCAGAAGATTGTTCAGATGTTGCTTCTGCGTGTTGTGCTTATTGCTCTGCTCCATGCTGTTTCATGCATTTTATAGAGAATCCTCATGTACATTGTAAAGAAGTGTATTGACCAATACCAACCAAACGGAGAGTTACACAAATGAATGCTTTGCGAGGTAAGCGTCTGTACAAATTTTTAACCAAAAATTCGTGTTCGAGCCGAAACCCTTCCCTTGTAAGAGAAATAATAGGCTAAGTTTTTTCTCTCTTCTGTAAAATTTGGTTGATTGGAGTTAGGGAGTTTTTGATTTCCCTGTCTCAATTAAACAGCATGTTTCCAAACATCGATACCAGACAATTGAAGATTTGAAGTACGCTGTTAAATTTAACATTTCTTTCATGCTCAAAACTGATTGGAATCAATTACTTTTGTACGAGATCGTGCGTATTTGCTTGTTTTCCGCACAGAACCAATACGCGGTAAGTGTGAAATACCACATTCAGTATTCCCAACGTAACACACATAACAATTTCCCTCTTCTTAGCGCTTAAGCGCGACATTCATTTTACTGCTTTAGGCTTTTAACATATTATTTTTAGAGACGTTTAACATAGTAATAATTATAAATTGGAAACTTACCACTGCAATTTCACCTAAATTGCAATGTTAATTATTGTTTTTAAATATTTGCAAAAATTAAGTAAAGTCTACTACTCCACGAAACTTATTGCATTCCTGATACAAGTAACATTAAGGAAGCCGTGAAAAAATCAACAAGATTCCAGATGCCGATGTTATTACTGCAATATGTTATATAAATAATATTGTTAAAATATTAAAATGAAAAATAAATCATTACATAACCTTACCGTTTGTTTTAAGTTCGCATTTATAGACTGGGGAAAAAAAAAGACAGACGTATATCACGGCCTGCTGGAATATAGTAAACACAGAAAACATTTTATAGCAACAATGTTGAAGAAAGATATTTTGGTTTTCCGAAGTTGCCGTCATTAAACAGAAACCAAGATGGAGATTTCATTGCAACTAATTAGAAATTCGTCTTTCAGATATGTAATAAACGATCTTCGCACAAAATAATGTACGATACACGAGCGGTATGTTTGTTTTCATGTTCTCGGAAATTAGAAAAGCTCAACTACGTTTCGCTTTTTCAATCTTTTCCTCGAACATGAAAACGTCTACATACCGCTCTTGTAACGTATATTACTATTATGGGAGCCAGATTGAACGTAACACGCTTTCAAATGCAAAGCAAATATTAGATGTAATTTAAATGAACACTTGTTTCCAGAGAGATATAATGTTTGTCAGAAAGTGACACGAAAGATGTCCCATAAATAAAATCGATGTACAGTATTACTGTTGATCAATTTTTCTGTTTTCCGTCAGTCAATTAGGGGGCGAAGCGTGGAGATTCCAGTAGCGTCGAAAACAATGGAATGGCGCAGTGATTTGAAATAATAAAGGCAGCGAGCGCGTAATGCTTGCGGGACCACGTCCACCGCACCACGCCCTTTTCAATATTCGGCATCAGATCCGCGCGTGTGGGTCGGCATACTAATTGCACGGGCTGCGGAATATCAACGTGACGCATCTTCGCGTTTCGGGAGGTCAGCGCTTTGAATACCGACGCATCTGTTGTTGAGTCACCCCCAACCAATTCCCTGTCCACTGGCCCCCCCGATGGCCAATGACATACAATTTGTGCTCGCATATACTCAAGGTTATGAAACTTGTAACTTGATAACAGTATACAGAGTGTGAAAGGAATTCCCTGAATCTTCTTCTTGTGATTTCTTAAGGATCGTGACCTAGGAAACCCATGCCATGTTATCTGATTTGAAATGTAGGTTATATTGAAATTTATCATTTAACTCGCTATCTTTTTTTATTTATTTTAAATTCACCACCAACAGAAGCAGGCTTCCAATTACAGGTGGTTTACATAGATATATACACAAAATACATAATAAGAGAAAAAAACAACAAAACAAACAACACAAACGAAAGAAAGAAAATACATAATGGTAATAGATGCTAGAATATAATATTACAGTTAATATAGTGCCAAATGTCAATATAATGATGCGAAATTATTTAAAAACTAGAGTAAAAACATTATAATACTTTTCTTCATAATTTAAATAACTAAGGAAATACAATTCCTTTAATATTGCATGAAATTTTTCAATTGTTAAACTGAAATCCAATTGAGAATCACAGTTTAAAGACAGAGAGTTGTAAGTATTACACATAACAAACAATGGAGGGTTCTTGAAGAAAACAGTTCTAGGAATAGGAATAATAAAAGGTTGCCTATGACGTAATTCTGTTCTTTTTACATTGAACTGAAGGAATTTAAGAAAATCACAGTTATTCAATATACCGTCAACAATCTTATAGAGTAAAATTTGGCTATTTATTAATCGTCGAGATTTTAAAGTTTTATATTTAAATTAAAAAAGTAACTGATTATATGAAATTTGCTTGTCATAAAACGACACGTGATATTTTTTAAAATATAAATAACGTAAAAATCTTTTCTGTATCCTTTCTATTTGCATCTGATGGGAATGGAACTGAGGTGACCATATTACAGAAGCATACTGTCTAGCTTACTTCTAACTAGAGTTTTATATAGAGTATCAATAGTATTTATATAGTTTTTTAATTCTTTTGTATTTCTGATTATAAATGCTAATTTTCTATATGCATCAATTACCACGTGATTTAAGTGCATTTTAAAACATATAAATATAAATATGACATAAAACATATTATAGCTAATACTAACCAAAATATATTACCCCCTTTATCAGCCTCATGGTCTAGTAGTTATTCTGACCAATTACAGTAGAACCCCGATTATCCGTCACCCTATTAACCGATTGGCGGATTATCCGACTGTCTTTCTCTAGCTTCTTTTTTTATTGCAGAGAACAAATGACGTGCTGTACGTTATGTTAGTAAATATTTGTTCTGCAGAGAGTTATTAATTTACTAGCCGTACCCGTGCGCTCCGCTGCACCCGTTAGAAATAAATATAAAGTAATTACATAATTAAAATAGGACATTTGATACAGGGAACATTCGTGCTTGATATAAGGATAAATCGTTTAGTATGTTACTTAATTTAAATTGTATTTAAATAATTAAAATGCGATCATTTTGGTCCAGGGACCACTCATTTAGTGCAATGACATTTCCTTTAACATGTTTCTTAATTTTTATTACATGCAGCCATAGTTTAATGAAGATTGACATATCATTTAGATTTAATGTGTACATAAACATTCTTTTAAGAAATACAGGAAGAATATTCAGAATAGCCTATCAAGTTTTCTGTGCATAAGAAGCTATTTTAATCTTACCTGTTCTCGATTCACTCAGACGTTACTGTAATAACATTATAGCATTATGTCCATCTAGAGAAACTACACTTTCCAATGGTGAAATAATAATTAATTATACAAATCGGTTAATTTAGCTTCCGATATTACTTCATACAAACACTGAAACATTCTCTGTAGGCTATTTTTCATAGCGTTCGATTATTGTTGGCCAAGGCCCCTTATAGACGAAGCCATTTGTTTTTTATTTCATTACACCGCCTTAGATGGCAGTTATCTCAATTTTAAAACTCATTTATCTCATTAAATATCAGTCCTATTATACTTTTTTAAAGAATAAAAGTTATCGAAATTTATTTTTAAAGAAACTTTTGTTATGTAACATTTTTCACAGAAGTCAATAATAAGCGAGATATTCCGATTTATTTGAGGCCCCCTTATAACCCCCTTTTAAATAACGTATTTTGAATGCCATATAGCCTAAAATCTAAGTTACAACGAACTTAATTTATATTCCAATTTTCATTGAAATCCGTTCAGCCATTATCGCGTGAAAAGGTAACAAACATCCAGACAGATAAAGAGACAGACAGACAGACAGACAGACATACAAACAAAAATTTCAAAAAAGCGATTTTCGCTTTCTGAATGGTTAATTATACATGCTAACGCCAATTATTTTTGAAAAAATCGAAAATTACCAGAACAATTTTGGCTACAGATTTATTATTAGTATAGTTTCCAAGTCTTTACCCTTACACAGTATATAGTAGGAATGCTTTCGTTACTAGGAATAGAAACAGTTACTTGTGGAAGAGAGTGTTTCTTCCCCAACTTTTAAAATAGTCACTACATGCTTTCAAAGAAATTACCCCAAGAACTTTCAACCCATGTACAGTAGTGGCAAAAAAACCGGACCGACTCTTGTAGCTGATTTCAGAGCCTTGTTCACTCCAGAGCACGATAGACTGGTAACTAAGAATTTCTTGGTTCAAATCCTGCCAGGGAAGGAAACATTTTTTTGTCAAATTTATTCCCAATTCGATTGCTGGTAAAATTTATGTTCTGGAAATAATAAGTTAATTAAGTAGTAAAATATCGCTGCAATCGAAAAGTATTGGGAATAAATTAGAATAGGGAAGAAAAAGAAAGTTTCCTTCCCAGGCAGGATTCGAACCACGAAAGTCTTAGTTACCAGTCTATCGTGCTCTGAGTGAACAAGGCTCTGAAATCAGCTACAAGGGTCGGTCCGGTTTTTTTGCCACTACTGTACCACTCAGACCTTATCTTTACTATTCGAGTGGACGTACTGTGTACTTTTATGCAAAATGTCTTCCACGGGTGTCAAAAGAAAATGTGTTGCGTTAATTATCGAAAAAGTACAAATACTTGAGAGATTTTAGCAGGAAACTTTGACTCATTTCGCATTAGAATACGAGATTGGTGTTACAATTGTGCGCTATTTATTTAAAAAATATATAAGAATAAAATTATACAAAGTACGAGTACGTAAATCTACACGAGACTTTTACTTTTCCCATCTTTCTGCAGACAACCATCACCCTTGGTCCTTAAAACTCGTCGTTGACAACGGTACTTAAATCACTGAAGCACAGCCATCGTCAACTGGCCTGCATACTAGTTCGGAGCGCCAAGACTCTGGCTGAGGAGGTAGTAGTGTCAGTGTGTCGAGCCAAGCCAACGCATCCCATCACAGAAGCCAACTTTCTGACCATAATTTACAATGCCTTCTTCGATTGTGTTGTACACGAGCATTGACACCTAACATAATCCAGTTAGTGAGGGAAAAACGAATTAAAATTCCAGGAAAACCAATGCTAATCGGTGAAAATAATTTTTATCATTTGTTATTTACATTGTAATAAACTAATTTAGGCCTACTTCAGTCTTGTAACAGAAACGACAATATGTTATACAAAATAACAAATAATTGGTTTTGTGATATATAGTGTCAGATAAAAAATGGATAATTAATTTTATTTTATAGAAGGCACTTAAAGGAATAGGATGACAGGATTTAAATAGGCCTATTAGTAATGGGTTCGATTTGTTTAATACACTCAGGGACAAAAAAAAAACCGGACACTTCTATATTTGCTTGTATTTTGTTGCCAATTATTTCAAAATGAAACAAAACCCATTTAAACAAAAGAATGTTCTATTTAGCACCTTATACGACAACATTTGAAAAAAACAAAAATCTCTGATGAGAAAATTTACAAAAAATTACAAAGGGCGTATAACTATGGCATCGTTTGGTCTAACTGTTTTTTTCATTTTATGGTGCCTTAAACATTAAAAACTCTTTTTAATAACGGGTATTACCCCCTCTGGCTTGAATAATTGCATCCATACGTCTTGGCATGCTCTCAATTTGGTTAGCAATGTCTTCTTGTGGAATAAGTTCCCATTCTTCGCCAAGTGCTCGCCTCAACTCTTGTAACGATTCTGGTCTCGGTGTCTATTCTTAAGACGCTGTCCCAGCATGTTCCACACGTGTTAAATTGGGTTCATGTCTGGACTCCTTGCTGGCCATGGATGAACATGGATTCCCACTTCTTGGAGATAATCTCCGACCGCATGGGCAATATGCGGCCGTGCATTATCATGCATTAAAACAAAATTATCGCCTACAAATTGGCCAAATGGCACAACATGATCAGCCAAACATTCATTTATATACCTATCAGCTGTTAGTCTTCCATTTTCAACAAAAACCAACTCTGTACGTGCATCCGTACACACTCCTGCCCAAACCATCACTCCACCACCTCCATACGGCACATTTTCGGAAATGCAACACTGTGAAAATCGTTCTCCCCTCCTTCTCCAAACTCTTTCACGTCCATCAGGTGAGCACAGATTGAAACGGGACTCATCGGTGAACAGAACACAGCTCCACTGTCCATTTCTCCAATCCCTGTGATCATTTGCAAAACGCAGTCGTTCAACTCGATGCATCCTGAGAAGTCTGGGACCAGTTGCAGGTCTACTTGATATCAGTCCACTTGCTTTCAACCTCCTTCTAACTGTTTTGGCCGAAATTGGGCGTCCATGCATGTTAACAAATTGCTGGGCTACACTAGTAGCTGGCAGGTTGCGCTCCCTAAGAACTCTCAACACCATATACCTGTCTTCATTTGGATTTGTAGCTCTTGGACGACCCGAACCTGGTCTTCTGGGATATTCTAGGGTCTCTCTATACCGTTTTATGGCATCATGGATTGTGCTTCTAGCCATATTCATAACATTTGCAATGTAACGTACACTGCGTCCATCATCGTAAAGGGCTACAGCTCGAGCCACATCTTCAGGTCGCATCTTGTTTTAAGACAAATGTTACAACCCCACTTAAACTCAGAAAATGTAAAAATAAAGAAATAACGAATGATAACGATAATGAAGCACAAAATGGTTGAGATAAAATTGTTATAGCTGAAACTCCGAAAGCAAAATTGGAATATTTGGTTGTAATGGCGTGTTTATAAAACAAAAAACAATCAACAATGTATACACGTCTCCATAACAACAGATGGCTACCATAACATTGTATCAGAAGATAATATTTTGCAAAATACCAGCAAATATTAAAGTGTCCGGTTTTTTTTTTGTCCCTGAGTGTATTTTGTAACAGTGAAAATTCATTATAGGTCTGTAAGTTCTCAATTACTTTACTATGAAAAAAAAACTAGGCCTATTTGTTTTCGAAACCGCTGCAATACACTACGAAAAAGTGCAACTTGCTTGTTATCTTAAACTAAAAAGTGATTTAAAAATCCAGGAAAACCAATGCTAAGGAACAGGGAAAATAAATTTTATAATTTGTTATTCACATTGTAATAAAATAATTTAAGCCTACTTTACCCTTGTAACAGAAACGATAATATGTTTCATGTTATACATAATAACAAATAATTGGTTTTGTGATGTATAGTGTCAGATAAAAAATGGATAATTAATTTTATTTTATTGAAGACACTTGAACAAAGGAATAGGATGACAGGATTTAAATATTACTAATGGATTCGATTTGTTTAATATTTCGTAATAGTGAAAATGCTTTAGGCCTATAGGTCTGTAAGTTCTCAATTACTTTAATATAAAAAAAAACTATTTACGTTCAAAACCGATACAATACATAACGAAAAAATACATATTGTTTCTTGTCTTAAACTGAAAAGTGGTTTACTTATTACATAGTTCCTCTTAAAATAAATTAAGTACATGCTTCTTCCGTGTTTATTATAATTATTAAAGGCTGATTAAAAGGGTTGAACAAGTGAACGGACGCCACTGCCATCACCTGATTCCTCCCCCCCCCCCACCTCCTGCTGCACAGTTGATGTCTAAGGGATAGAACTGAGCAGCGAGCAAAATGTCCCGGCACCATAGTGCACTGAGTTGACGACTCCTGACCTAGCATGTTAAACACAACACTGTGGAGGAAATTACGAAATTGTAGTTTAATTTATGAAAATATTTTATTTACGGAATATTCGATTTTTTCGATTAACCGTTCAGTCCATCCCCTTTATTACCATGGATAATAGAGGTTTAACTGTACTCTGAAAACTGTCTTATTTTCAAACACACTGTATAATTTCAGAATGTGATAGTTGCTACCTTGAGGAAGAAAAATGAAATAATGAGAAACTTTAACGAGATTCATGGGTCAAATTTGGTAGAAGGGAATGGCGAAATTAAAAACGTATTTGACGACAGACGGGTAGGCACATAGAAATGTAGCCTTCACATGTCTGGTTGCTAAGGTAACGCGTAAACAGGTAGCATCCGTCTGATTATATCCCGTCGGTGTGCGTGAAGGCGGAATTTGCATGGAAATGGAAGAAACGTTGAAGCGCCTGCATAACGATAGGTACCAAGAAGTCGCTGTAATGGGATAACGATGTCGCATGGTTCCAGATTGTGTAAAGGTGTTAGACGCAAAGGATAGCAGTTTCTTACTAAACGAACTTTTTAAAGTACAGGTGCTATACAGAACTGTGTGATTAGCAAGGGGCGGATTTTGATGACCTAAAAATACCCTAAAAATTACCTATAAAATGACCCAAAAATGTTAGAAAATGATCTAAAACGCTGAAAACAGTACCTAAAAATAAACAATTCTATACATAAGCAGTATTATTTTCATCAGTCTTTTTATTCTTTTTTTTGTATTTATGTGTGCTTTTTGGTAGGATGGAAGAGAAGGCCTTATGACCTTAATACTATTAGATTAGATAGATGGATGGATGGATAGATGGATAGATACATAGATTAGATAGATGGATAGATTAGGTAGATGGATAGATAGATAGAAGATAGATAGATAGATAGATAGATAGATAGATAGATAGATAGATAGATAGATAGATAGATAGATAGATAGATAGATAGATAGATAGATAGATAGATAGATAGATAGATAGATAGATAGATAGATAGATGGATGGATGGATGGATGGATGGATGGATGGATGGATGGATGGATGGATGGATGGATGGATGGATGGATGGATGGATGGATGGATGGATGGATGGATGGATCGATAGATAGATAGATAGATAGATAGATAGATAGATAGATAGATAGATAGATAGATAGATAGATAGATAGATAGATAGATAGATAGATAGATAGATAGATAGATAGATAGATAGATAGATAGATAGATAGATAGATAGATAGATAGATAGATAGATAGACAGACAGACAGACAGACAGACAGACAGACAGACAGATAGATAGATAGATAGACAGATGGATGGACGGACATACAGACATACGGACAGACAGACAGACGGACGGACGGACGGACGGACGGATAGATAGATAGATAGATAGATAGATAGATAGATAGATAGATAGATAGATAGATAGATAGATAGATAGATAGATAGATAGATAGATAGATAGATAGATAGATAGATAGATAGATAGATAGATAGATAGATAGATAGATAGATAGATAGATAGATAGATAGATAGATAGATAGATAGATAGATAGATAGATAGATAGATAGATAGATAGATAGATAGATAGATAGATAGATAGATAGATAGATAGATAGATAGATAGATAGATAGATAGATAGATAGATAGATAGATAGATAGATAGATAGATAGATAGATAGATAGATAGATAGATAGATAGATAGATAGATAGATAGATAGATAGATAGATAGATAGATAGATAGATAGATAGATAGATAGATAGATAGATAGATAGATAGATAGATAGATAGATAGATAGATGGATGGACATATAGACATACGGACGGACAGACAGACAGACAGACAGACAGACAGACAGACAGACAGACAGACAGACAGACAGACAGACAGATAGATAGATAGATAGATAGATAGATAGATAGATAGATAGATAGATAGATAGATAGATAGATAGATAATAGTAAATGAATAGAAATCCTACATTTCTACAAACTGTCTATAAAGGCTACTTGTTCCTTAATGTCTGACAGGAGAAGTAAACATTGCCGGCAGAGGAGAGAAGTATAACTGGTATTCAACCAATGGAAGAAGTCTCATTCCATGCTTGTCTTGAAGATGAGCGGGAGTAGAACGCTTTAGACCGCTCTACTTCAAGTCAAGGTGGAATGACATCTCTACCATTGGTTGAATAGCAGTTATATTTCTCTCCTCCTCTGCCAGGAATGATTACTTCTTCTGTAAGATATTATGGAACGAAATTTAGTATGGTATTCCTATATAAAATATAAAATTTCCCCACATAAATACAAATTTTCCCACAACCTACAGTATGAGCTACAATTAATAATTAATTAGGCTATAATTAAATGTCTTTCCATGTATTGTGGGTCCCTATCACCACGGTATGGTGCGTCCTCAGGTTGCGGATAGAGGAGACGGCCTCCAGATATGGAGGGTAGCTGCGAATATATTGAATAAGCAGTCGTGGACAGCCGATAAGGGGTGGTCCTCCAGCTTGGGGGTTGGGCGAAGGGCTAACAACCCATCACCGTAAAAAACAGCTTGTTACGAAACCTAACAGTAAGCCTCGGGATGGATTTGAGGGAGGTGGGATATGATGGTAGGGACTGGATTAATCTTGCTCAGGATAGGGACCAATGGCGGGCTTATGTGAGGGCGGCAATGAACCTCCGGGTTCCTTAAAAGCCAGTAAGTAAGTAAGTAAGTAAGTATAATTAAATGTTTAACTACAATAAAAGAGAAGGATAAATCTATCACTCACCAAATCTTCTCCATATCTAGCATAGTGTATCTCAATGGCGGAGACTAAAATGGACGTTTGTGACTTCAAAGAAGCTGCAGTTAAACTAGTTTAAGCAGGGCGTACAACAACAACAACAACTCAGCCGAGAGCTTCATCTCCTATTCTATTTCTCTTCTTCCTTTTGACATCACTATCGATAAAATCCTTCCAGATTCCGCATTTGAACGGGGTAGTGTCAGTATTAATTTTTCGAGTTTTCCTATATTAGGAAATTGTAGTTCATCATTGAAGTCTTTATCTCAAATTATAAAAAAATTACCTTAAATTAAAAAGTTGGCCTGAGAAAAAAAAAGGAGTGCTTTTATAGGTTCTGTCCTTTATGTCACAGAATGTAATATCAACGATAACACAATATAAAGCCTACTTAAAAAAACTTGGACAGAATTTGATTATCCATTAGATATGATCAAAGCAACAAGAGGCGCTCATGACGAAACTATTTAACTAAACTCCCAATATAACTGTTACAAAAGAAACAAAATAAAATATGTACAATAGTGGCAAAAAACCGGACCGACCCTTGTAGCTGATTTCAGAGCCTTGTTCACTCCAGAGCGTCGGTGCATATTCATCGGTCATATAAATATAAGCTACTAGTGGCTTGTGCAGCAAATGTGCAAACTAAGTTCATTAGATGTTCAAATGAAAATTTTTCAGATTTATTTTCAACGAAGAATACCGGTACCAGACATTTTGAAAGTTATTTGCTTTCGTAATAATGAAACATACTCCCTCTGAATGTTTTTTTTATACCAAATACTTTTTCTTGAACCTATCCACCTTCAGTTTTTGAGTTTCAACGCGAAAACGCAAGTAACAATGCCAGGACGATCAGTGGGTTTTTCATGTGGGAGTAAAGCAATAGTTATTCAGGTCATTGTGGATTTTAGGTGAAAGTTAAAAAAATGTCAGGTTTGCTACGTTTTCGAACAATAGACATAGCATCTTGGTATAGCTGCTGTATGTAGAGCTTGAAATGTAGAGGGTAAAATCATTTTATTCTGCAAGAGATCTTGCTGAAATGATCGGGAGACTACATAATTTTGTAGGCTTCTTATTTTGTCAGTAAGTAATAAACTGTAATTTTTGCGCTCTCTCGAGCCCATACTGAAGAGAATGACTCATATAAATATCTACACCACACCGCCATTAAGTATATGAAAAAGACCCAACCTCACTTGATTAATAACTATAAAAATATTTGATTTTTAATAACAATATTATTATCTTACGTAAGTTTTGTAGTTATATATAGCCGCCACTCAGTAAATTATAGAAATGAAGATCTAATTTAAGATATTCTCTACATGTACTTACACAACCCCAAAAACGTTTCACTTTCATATCATCAATATAGCATTAATATGTATAATTAATGAAAAACAGTCACATCATGACATTAACTATAACAATATTTCATTTCTAATGGTAATAATGTCATCAAACCACCTCAAGTTTTGTAGATTTTAATATCCAATACACAGCTGTACTCAGAAAATTACACACCGTAGAATCAGACCTGTAAATTATTTTAGTAAGTCTTGAAGTTTTTAATAACCAATTGAATTTGAGCTCTATGTCAGCAATCTTGCAGGTCATGGCCTTCGTGTAATGGCCTATTGTTTATTGTAGTGTGTGTTTTGTTTTATTCTGAAATGCAATTAATTCTCAAAACTGACGAAAGATGGATTTTGGAAAATAGGAAAATTATGTAGGAAAAATAAGCCTTCACTGAAAGTTACTATTTTTCTGAAAATCTCTGGATGCCAAGCTTCAAAATGACGGGTCATTCATTAAAATCCGTTCAGCTGTTTTCTCGTAATTTCCATTACCAGTTCAAATTATATATAGATGCTAATAACGATTTTTGATGTGCAACAGTATTGTTATTAAAACATCAGGGAGTTTTGATTATGCCAGCACAAATTATCCTCACTAGTGAGATGACAAATGATTTTAATACAGTGTATTGGAAAGAGATACCATGCGGCCTTTAGTATAACAGACCAGCTGCGTGGCTGTTCAACTGCACAGATGGTTTCGGCTCAAGGAATATGCACCGACGCTCTGGAGTGAACAAGGCTCTGAAATCAGCTACAAGGGTCGGTCCGGTTTTTTTTGCCACTATTGTACATTGGTTTCAAAGTTAATGCTGTGAATTTTTGTAACATCAGTTTATGTACACGGCGTACATTCTCATTCAATGCGCCAAGTGGGTGGCACATTGACTGCCTTATTCGCAGTAGAGTCGTTTCTGGTTATAGACAAAAGGAAACTTCAAAGAACTAGTCCGTTCATTCTGCTGCAGGGAAACAGTAGGATGCATGGAATTGACATAATATCTTATTGAAACTTCAACTGAGTACTTCAATGAGGAATACTATATTATACATGCTACCAGATATCTACTTTATTGGAACATGTTAAATTAATATTTAATTATGTTCCGGGTGGGCGTGAAACGAAAGATCAATAGCAACAATTTTGTGTAAGCAATAACACATGAAAATCAGGAATTCTGCCTCCAAGGATGCCATGGATTCTAGCCTAGAAATGACGAAAAGCTGTACAAATCGTTGTTCAGTCACTTGTGCATGACATTTAATCTATTACACTTTTACTACGTCACACTACTTTCGACCAATAAAACGGTACGAAAGGGCGTCTTTCAACCAATCATGGCTGCTTATCGCACAATTTTATCGCGTCCCTAGCATTTGTTTAATTTTATCGCGTCCCTAGCATTCGTTTATTTTTATCACTACCCTAGCATTTGTTTCTTTGTTTCCCAACATTTCAAACTGCACCGGTCTGGACGTCAAAAAACATAACATTACAAACCACTCCAGTCGATGCACAGCACTTTCAAATATGACTCGCATTGGCATTCAAGAACAAGAATTAATAAAGATCACTGGTCATATATAAAGAGCACCATTCGGAAATCCTGAATAAGTTGAGGGATACACCATGTACATCAACGAGTTCACTTCTTTTACGCACACGTCCAATATAACATCAACTGAACCACCAACCACTAAAACATTCAAATTTGAAAATTGTACTTTCAATAATTGTTTCTTTTAAAATTATTCATGTTTTTTTATATTTCATCATCGTTAATTAAAACGTTTCTTGTTTATTTCATCATCCCTAATTAAAACTTCTCTAACACTTGTTTATATTATTTAGGTTATGTTTGTTATAGCTTTTGCTATATGATATTATGGATAGTCACGTATCAGAGATTGTTTAATACTAAGATTTATTGAAAATCATCTGTCAAGCGACGTTGATTACTGGGATCCGGATGATTGAAGTGGAATGCAAATGTTTTAATAAAAATGAAACTGAATCAACAAAGCCTTCTTGACTAGTAACAGTCCACAGAGTTCAATGATGATTCCATAGTTGGCACAACTGATACTGGTAACAAGAAAACATAATCATAAAACACTACTGCCATCTAGCGTAATGTTGAGATGGTACAATATTACATTTTAAGACAGTTGTATTTTCATAAGCCAATTAATATTTTATTGTACTGGAGTACTTTGTTACTTCTAATCTTTATATACTTTCTTCTAATCGTGTAATAGTCAATTAAATCCCACTCGAGTTTTGATTTTCTCTAGATAAATCAAAACCTCTAGTGAGATTACTGTTGATAATTTCATATGATATTATAAACATTAATTAACAATAAAATTAAGTAATGTAGGTGCTAATTCTAGAAAGACAGTAAATAAGAGTGTAGTATATAGTAGCCTATATACAGTAATATATCTGAATCTGTTTCAAGAATCGTCACTTTCCCCTGATCAACAATAATTTTCCTTCCAGAGTAAGTTAAGAAGACAGTATTTAATTGAACAATCAGCTATGTACTTCCAGGAGAGAAAATATTATTTCGTTGGAAACCAGTTTTTGAAAGTCGCTGAATTACCCTATGATTAAGAAAATTATAATCAAATTTCAAATCACAAAACAATAGAGTAAAGGTTGGTAAATTGTGATATTGATAATGTTATGACAGTTCTTTTTGAGAATTTTTTACAATTTTACTGAGCGAGAGGAAGATCGGTTTTTTGCATCAACATATTAAGGAAAGGTTCGTGGACAAGTTGCTGCACAAAACCGGTCCTTCTCTTGCTCAGTAGAATTTTGAAAGATTCTAAAAAAGAACTATCATAATATTATTAGTATCACATTATTATCAACCTTTGCCCTATATACATCTTGATTACACACCTCTAACACTTTACATCACTTAACATTTAGGTATAGAAATCACTTTCCTGTGTTAAATTGAAACTAATTTCGTAATAACTGGCAATAGTTGTAACAACTTCTACATTGGACAAACTGGGAGATCATTTCAAACACGATACAAGGAACACATGACAGTCATAATGAAATCACATAATACCTCCACATACGCAGAACACATCACAAACACCAACCACAACTACAGCAACATGGAAACAACCTTGGAAATCTGACATATTCAACCGAAAAATTAGAAATTAAATAAACTAGAACAGTACAAAACTCACACATCATTAGTTTGTATAACTAAATGTTAAATGACAAAATAATACTGTAAATACGAACATTATGTACTTTCGTAGTGACTACCGCTTAAAGGCAATGAAAAAATTAAATAATTGATAAATTTAATTAATTTAAATTCTGTACAAAACAAAAGCAATCCTTACCCATCGTACATCTGCGTATCAAGAAGGAGCTGCCACTATATGAAAACAAACGAACTATGTTATTCACCATTTTGATTGAAGACTGGAATTATATGACGTGGAATTTCATTAGGATATCGACGGCAACTCTTTGTGACATAGTTCGTTATAAATCACAGCAAAACCTTTATCAGGCTACGGAATATGAAGTTTTATGTAGTATATACAGTCAATATGTTAAAATAAAAAAGAACTATGATTGAGATTTTGCAATTAAAATGTGTACTAGAATTACTTACTGATATACCCTAGAGTTTGTATCAATTCCAAGAAATAGGATGACAGTTAATAACTTCTCGTTCCAATAGAAGCAATCGCCCACCTGCACATAGATGTGATCTGGGATCTGTAATCTATATAGCCTCTGTGAGTTGGGTTTAGACTGTGTGTGGAGTGCGTTTTATGCAATGTCACATTGCATAAAACGCACTCCACATTGAATGTTGTAGATACAAGTATGTTTTTGACATGCATGATCTATAACTTCTTGTATTAAAATATCTTTGAAACAAATACGTAACGTAATTATATTTGTTAGCCTCGATTACCAAAGGTTAAACTCGAAGTTCTGCAACGAAAACAATGAACAAATTATAACAGAGTTGAAAAAGAAGAAAACGTGGACTGTAACGATATTCAGCACCAGAGATAATGAAAAAAATAACTGTCGCTAATGGTTGATATTTATGTTTATGCTTGTAAATTGAATTGCGCTGCTTGTTATGTATTGTATATGTTTGTATAGCTCAACTGATGAATTGTACAGGGTCCTAAAAAAGACCTTTCAGGTTTCGAACACAAGTAGTTTACATTCTGTGAATCTGAGGTGCATGAAAAAAGTACCCTGTATATGCTTCTAAATTGAATGTAAGTTATAAAAATTACTCGTACATTAGTAATTGTGGATAAATGAATATAGCAGAATATAGCAATTTTTCGTGTGACTACAGTTTATTAAGACTTACAGAGGTCCATGAAATTTTGTAATTTCTTCATGTCACTTGTCGAAATCTTTGGAAAGTCATATTTTCTTTGATGTGAAACTTCACAATAAATTGTCTGAAGAATTAAACATTGCACTTACTTACTTACTTACTGGCTTTTAAGGAACCCGGAGGTTCATTGCCGCCCTCACATAAGCCCGCCATTGGTCCCTATCCTCAGCAAAATTAATACATTCTCTATCATCATATCCCAACTTCCTTAAATCCATTTTAATATTATCTTTCCATCTACGTCTCGGCCTCCCTAAAGTTAAACATTGCACTAGTGTTAATAATTGTAGACGTCTTGTGAGGAATATTTTCAAAGGGAATAATTTTATTCTGTTGATTTTTTAAGAATATAATGCTATGTTAGGCCACTATCTTTAAAGAAAACGATTAACTGTTACATATTTAATGGTGGATAAAATGAATTATTATTATTATTATTATTATTATTATTACCTCGACCAGTCCTATGTTATGGGAGTGAAGCGTGGACTGTAAGGACAAAAGATGAAAGCAGACTAACAGCTTGAGAGATGAGATTCATGCGTCGAACACTAAATGGGATCGAAAGAAAAATGAAAATATATTTCAAGAACTTAATGTGTCATCAATACTGGACTATATCTCCAGATATCAGTTAAACTGGAAGGAACACGTATCAAGAATGGTTTCATCCGGGATCCCTAAGGCAATAATGAAGTATCGTCCAAATGGGAAACGGTCACTTGGTCGACCTATGAAAAGATGGCAAGAAAATCGCTTTTTCAGGCCGTAACAGTTCTTTTGGGACTTGACAGGTACTTGACAGGATGATGATGATTATATTATTATTATTATTATTATTATTATTATTATTATTATTATTATTATTATTATATTTATACCCATTCGTTAAGAATGCTTGGTCTAATTAGGTCTATAACTTATTCTTT